>JAJEJO010000862.1:980625-1095506 GCA_020662805.1 Glaucomys volans | reverse complement strand
TGGAATGGATCCACCATTTGACCCAGCTATCTCACTCCTTGGCCTATACCCAAAGGACTTAAAATCAGATTACTACAGTGATGCAGCTACATCAATGTTCATAGCTTCTCAGTTTACAATAGCTAGATTGTGGATCCAACCTAGATGCCCTTCAATAGATGAATGGATAAAGAAACTGTGGTATATACACACAATGGAATATTTCTCAGCCATAAAGAAGAATAAAATTATGGCATTTGCAGGTGAATGGATTATGTTGGAGACTGTCATGCTAAGTGAGATTAGCCAATCCCAAAAATCCAAAGGCCAAATGATCTCTCTGATAAATGAATGATGATGCATAATGTGGGGTAGAAGGGACGCAAGAATGGAGGAAGGATAGATAACATAGAGGGAAGGAAGGGGTGGGGTCGGGGTGGGGGTTAAGAATAATAACAGAATGAGACAGATATAATTGCCCTGTGTATATGAATGAATGCACAGATGGTGTGATTCTACTTTGTGTACAACCAGAGAAACAATAGCTGTACTCCATTTGTGTTCAATGAATCAAAATTAAATGGAAAAAAAAGGAAAGAAAACAGAGCATGGGAGCTAGACAGTTTTCTGTTACCCTGCATTAATAGAGGCAATTGTCCATAAATTGATATTTACATTTGAGGGACAATATTCCTTAGTATAGCTATGTCCCTCTTTTCCCTGTTTCAGTTAGTGACTAATTCCTTTTTTAATTAATTAACTTTTTAAAAATTTTTACAGACTTCATTTTGATTCATTGTACACAAATGTAGTACAACTTTTCATTTCTATGGTCGTGCATGATGTACATTCGTACCACTCATGTAACCACACATGTACATAGGGTAATGATGTTTGTCTCATTTCACCATTTTTCACACCCCGCCCCTCCCCCTCTCATTTCCCTCTCTGTAATCTAAAGTTCCTCCATTCTTCTCTAATTCTTAAACAAATAAATGCAGAGCCATTTCTGAAGTTTGGAGTTCTGTTATTCCAAGAGGGCTATTCCAGATTTAGGGACCTGCAGTCCCCGAAGTAGGAAGAACGAAGTTTCTAGTTCCCAGACAATGCCAGAAAGTGGTAGGAAATTTCAGGAAAGCAAGATTCTCAGTGTTCATGATTTTTTACAGTCATTTTTATATGCATCAACATTGCACTCACACACATATGCATACACTCCAACCATCTTTTCAGTTCTAGCTTCCAGAGACATCATTTTCCACACCCACAACAAAAAATAAGGAAAATAAGAAAACCCATATCATGTGATCAAATGAAGCAGAACTGTGGGATCTACAAGGAGTCCCCTCACTTTCATTGGAAGATTGTGATTTGTGGCTTAAGTGGCTAGGAAAATGACAGGAGTTTTGTGTTGAGGAGCTGAAAAACTCTAAGGAGACTAACAGAAGCTAAGCAATTGTCCTTTTCACCTGAACATATGCCAGGACTAAGAAGGGAATCTGGGAAAAGGAAGAAGAGGCTTCTACCTAAGGAATGTTTCTCCCCAGAACACAGCCAAGAAAGCACCAACCATATTGAAAAGGGCACTTTTGATTAAGATAAGTCATGTAAATATTGTACAGGTAACTATAGAAAATATTTCCTCTTGATAGGGAAACAATTTGCTTTTCAAGACAATATTGGTAAAATGCATATTTCCAGGACAGACAGCATGCTGTGAGACTTTCCTGCAGGTTGTTGGGAGTATAAATAGAGAAAGTAAGCATCTAATAGTCTTACTTGACAAAGATCATAAGTACATGCCAGGTATCATTGAACAGTTGATTGAATCTGAATTTATCTCCTTAAACCCAATGCAAATGAGCAATATTGAGTGGCTTGTTTATGATAAAATCCAAGGCTCAGGTCCATGCACTTTATTTTTATTTTTTATTTATAAGAATAAATGAGCTGTAACTGTGCTGTGCCTGGTATAGGCAGCATGCTATAGTTCGGATCTTGAATGGCTCCAAAGGTCTATGTGCAAAAGGTTTGGTCTATGTAGTGCTTTTGGGAGACAGTGGAACCTTTAGAATGTTTGGCCTAGTGGAAGATCCTCAGGTCATTGGGAGTACACTTTCAAAGTGGGTTGTTGGATCCCCGGACTCTTCCACTTTCCTTTTGCTTCCTGGTAGATGAGATGAACAGTTTTGCTCTGCCACATGCTCCTACCATGGTATGCTGTCTTACCACAGACCCAAAGCAATGAGGTCCGTTGATGGCAGACCAGAAGCTCTCAAACGGTGAGCCAAAATAAACCTCTCTTTTCTTCATAAACTAATTATCTCAGGTATTTTATTGTAGTGATGTAAAGCTGAGTAATATGGAATTCAACTTTAAGTGAATAACATTTTCTTTCCTATCATTAATTTTCTGTACCTCTTTGTCTCATTTAAATCAGGCACATTTTCTTATTGTATTATATCAAGATTATTCAACATAAAGTTTAGACAGATGGACTTAATAGTCTCTTGATATATTTTGTCATGTCATAAGTACAACTACTTCCTATTGTGGTTTGACTGGTTTCAGTGTAATAGGCATTTTGTGGATATGATACAAATAATAATATGCATGTAAAAGTTCCTCCTGTTTATTATTCAAAAGGTAAAATATTTCAACGCTCTTACATCTTCCAGTTCAACAGACAAAATAAATGAGCCATATCATGTGAAACATCTGTTACAATTGGAGAGTTTTTAAAATGTGTATTTCTTCATTATGCTTATCTATCATCCACCTTTAACTTACATTTCAGTTCTGGGTTGCACAAGGTTAAACCCTGGATGGATTAGATTGGGACTCAGGTTAGATGGCATTTTAAATCAGTACCTGTATCTTTGATATTATGCTTGCATGATGTTTTTTGGGATAACTGATTTTTCAATTATATGACGAGAGAAAAAGGCCAAGAAGTGTTTTTGTTTGCTTCTCTTTTATTTTTCAGCTTATTAGGCTAGGATCTGCTTTGTCTAGGTTATTTTAAATCTCATCATCATTCAGAGAAATGTGATTTGCAAATTAAAAGAGTAACATCAGCAATTTCCCTTGAGAGCAACTAGCTTCTATCCTGGCCAGAGGCAGTATCACTGAGTAACAAATAGTTTGAAGGTTTCTCTCAGCTGTTACTGTGTTTTTGAGTGTATGGGCACTGGCTGGCAGGGACTGTCTTCAGTAGTTCCTAACACAAACTAGGGTGATCCATAATCATGAGTTTCTTTTGGAGAAATGTCATTACTATTATTACTATGAGAATGTTTGACAGTGGCTTTGAAACAAAAAATAACAACCAATTTCTGATCCCTCCACCATTTGCTTCATTTACATGAGTCTCCAGTCTTCAGCTAAATATATCCCCTCTCTGGACCAAATTTTGCAATCTCATGCCTATCAGAGTAGAAACCTTGGCCAAATAATGAATGCCGAACCATAGCCTAAGAACACAAAAGAATTGTGAGTTTGTTTTGTTTTGCTCCATATATATATATATTACATATATACAAATACATATTACATATTACATATATATAATATATATATATTTTTCTTTTTTTGCTATGCTTTAACTTAAGTGAGTGTGAAGTCTTAAAAGGTAGTGTATCTCTCATGATTACTCTAAGGGCCTTTTAAGAGTTTATAACTATGAAGAGGAGTGTACAACAAACCATCAATATCCTTCTGAAATCATTCTTTATTGCATATCACATTATTTCCTGGATTCATGTAATTAACTTTACTGTTATCTTCATTACTTATGAAATAAACATCGGTGGAGTTATATGCCAGGTTTGTGAGATAGATACTAGTTTAAAAATATGAAATAGACTCTCATATGAAGTCTGAGCAGAGAACTACAGGAGCATGCAGTTGGAAGTATTCTGTTTAATGGGGTGGGTTCAAAGAGGTTAAATTTAAGTGGGTGTTCAAGGTAATGATTGGAGGGAAAGGGAGTCCTGGAGAGTGTGCAACATGAAAGCCTGCTGGCCACATGAGGCTGGCTGCAGAATCTAAGGACATCCTAGAATGTGCAGCATGTGGGAAAGAGTGAAGTTTGATTTTTCAGATGACTTCAATAACATCAGAAGAAAAAGACAAACAGTTGGCCCTGTGACTTTTTCTCTATCTCCAGAGACATATGAGGTTTTGAATCCCCCTTGCAATATTTACTCATATATTGTTAAGTGTTTACCTCCACTAGATCCAAGATGAATGTATATCTACCTAAGAGTTATGTGTCAGATGAAACCACCTGTACGTCACTGTCCAGATGTTGATTAGTAATGAAGGACTGGCATTGATAAGATGGATCTACACTCAAAAATGAATGCTAACTATGCACATGAGTATGCTATCTGGAGACCTCTAATTATCCACACACATTGAGCCTTGTTGATTATGACTACAAACAACATGAGTGAGTGTTGAATGTTCAGGATATAAAATGCTACCTGGGAGACACCGACCCTCTTTTTTGCAGTTGCTTCGCATCCTACTCAGCTTCCTTCTTTTCTCCCCATCCCCACCCCATTTTTTCTTACAGCTAAATAAGCCCAGTACTGGGTAAAATCTTGGGAGTTGGATATCAATATGAACTCAAGACTAGCACTGTTAGTAAATCAGAGAGGAAGTTGCAGATGATAGGTTAGGTGTTCGTTTGTAATTATTATTTTTAACATAAATATTTCATTTTGCAGTCCAAGTAAAAAAAATTAAAATTAGTCACTTGTGTCCACAGCCTAGAGAAAGTTACTGTTAAAACATCCTTAAGACTGAGATGCCAGTATATCCAATTATAACCAGATATCATAAACTTACTCTTTTGTACGTGACATTTCTCACATGTAATTTCATGTTGATAGGGTTAAATATGAATCATCAGTTTTAATGGCTGTGTAGATTTTCATTGAATGGCTATTACATTTTTTATTAAACCAAATTCCTTTAAATGCAGCTGGTAATTTTCATATTAAATTCAGCATTATTTTTTTAACTTTTTAAAATTTGTTCTTTTTAGATATACATCACAGAATTTTTGACATTAATAATAGCAATATTTTGACATATTACACATAAAAGAAGTATAACGTATTCTAATTAGGATCCCATTCTTGTGGTTATACATGATGTGGAGTTACACTGGTCATATATTCACATATGAACATAGGAAAGTTACACTCAATTCATTCTATTATCTTTCCTATTTCCTTCCCCCACCACATTCCTTCATCCCCTTTTGTCTAATTGAATGAACTTCTAATCTGCCCCCCTCCCTTATTGTAGGTTAGAATGTTTTTTGACATATTGTACATATATGGAGTATAACTTCCTATTCTTCTGGTTACACATGATGTAGAATTACATTGGTTGTATAATCATGTATGCACATAGAATAGTAAGGTCTGAATCATTCCACTATCTTTCCTATTCCCATTCCTCCACTTTCCTTCATTCCCCTTTGTCTAATCCAAAATACTTTTATTCTTCCATATCCCCACCCCTTATTGTGAGTTAGCATCTGCATATCAGAGAAAACATTAGGCCTCTAATTTTTTGGGACTGGTTTATTTCATTTAGCATGACATTCTTCGGTTCCAACCATTTATCAGCAAATGCCACAATTGCATTCTTTTTTATGGCTAATAGTCCATTGTGTATACACAAAATATTTTCTTTGTTCATTCATCTGTAAAGGGCACCTAGATCAATTCCATAGTTTAGCCATTGTGAATTGAGCTTCTATAAACATTGATGTGGCCGCATCACTTTAGTATGCTGATTTTAAGTCCTTTGAATGGGATAACTGGGTTAAATGGTGTTTCTATTCCAAGTTTTCCAAGGAATCTTCATATTGCTTTCCAGAGTGGTTACACCAATTTGCAGTCCCACCAGCAATATATGAATGTACCTTTTCACCACATCCTCACCAAGAGTCATTGTTACTTGTATTCTTGAAAACTGCCATTCTGACTGGAGTGAGATGTAATCTCCATGTGGTTTCAATTTGCATTTCTCTAATTGCTGGAGATGTTGAACATTTTTTCATGTATTTGTTGACGAATCATAATTCTTCTGTGAAGTGCCTGTTCAGTTCCATTTGCCCATTTATTAATTGGGTTATTTGTTTGTGTTAAGTTTTTTGAGTTCTTTATGTATCCTGGAGATTAATGCTCTATCTGAGGTGCAGGTGGCAAAGATTTTCTCCCATTCTGTAGGCTCTCTCTTCACGTTCTTGATTGTTTCCTTTCCTTTTTAAGTTTGATCATCCTATGTATTGATTCTTGATTTTACTTCTTGTGCATTAGGAGTCTTGTTGAAATAGGTGGTTCCTAGGTTGACATGATGGAGAGTTTGGCATACTTTTTCTTCTACTAGGCGCAAGGTCTCTAGTCTAATGTCTAGGTCCTTGATCCACTTGGAGTTGAGTTTTTTGCAGGGTGAGAGATGGGGACTCAATTTCATTCTGCTACATATGGATTTCCAGTTTTCCCAGCATAACTTCTTGAAGAGGCTATCTTTTCTCCACTGTTTGTTTATGGCACATTTGTCTAGTATGAGTTAACTGTATTTATGTTGGTTTGTCTCTGTGTCTTATATTCTGTTCCATTGGTCTTCATGTCTGTTTTGGTCCCAATACCATGCTGTGTTTGATACTATAGCTCTGTAGTATAATTTATAGTCTGATGTTGTGATGCTACCTGCTTTGCTTTTTTAAGAATTGCTTTGTCTATTCTGGGCCTCTTATTTTTCCAAATGAATTTCATAACTGTTTTTTCTATTTCTATAAAGAATGTCAGCTGGGTTTTAATAGAAATTGCATCAAATATGTATAGCACCTTTGATAGTATGGCCATTTTGGCAATATTAATTCTGCCTATCCAAGAACATGGAAAATCTTTCCATCTTCCTAGGTCTTCTTCAATTTCTTTCTTTATATAGTTTTCATTGTAGAGGTCTTTCACCTCTTTTGTTAGATTTACTTCCAGGTATTTTATTTTTTATGAGGCTACTGTGAATGAGATAGTTTTCCTATTTCCTCTTTCAGTCAATTCATCATTGGTGTATAGGAACACAACTGATTTATGGGTGTTAATTTTATGTCATGCTACTTTCCTGAATTTGTTTATGAGTTCTAGAAGTTCTCCAGTGGACTTTTTGGGTCTTGTAAACATATAATCATATCTTTAGCAAATATGGATAGTTTGAGCTCTTCTTTTCATATTTTTATCCCTTTAATTTCTTTCCTTCATCTAATTGCTCTGGCTAGAGTTTCAAGGACTACACTGAATAGAAGTGATGGAAGAGAGCATTCCTGTCTTATTCCAGTTTTTAGAGGGAATGCTTTCAATTTTTCTCCACTTAGATGATGTTGGCCTTGAGTTCAACATGTTTAGCTTTTACAATGTTAAGGTACCTTTCTACTATTCCTAGTTTTTCTAAAATTTTGAAAATGAATGGATGCTGTATTTTGTCTAATGCTTTTTCTGCATCTATTGATATAATCATGTGATTCTTGTCTTTAAGACTATTGATGTAATGTATTACATTTATTGATTTCCATACACTGAACCAACCTTGCATCCCTGGGATGAACCCCACTTGATCATGGTGCACTATCTTTTAAATATGATTTATTTGTAGTTTACCAGTATTTTATTAACAATTTTTCATCTATGTTCATCAGGGATATTGGTCTGAAATTTTCTTTCCTTGATGTGTCATCAACATTATTATTGATAGATGTGAAAATTTTCTTTTCTGAAAATTATTAATTTATAACTCCACAAGTAGTATATGAAATGATACATCTGCCTATTTTCCTACTAATATTGAATTAAAAAATCTTATGCCAATTTAATAGATGGACAGTATCTTTTTTAACATTTGTATTTTCTGAATATCCTTCATATTACATAGAAAATTATAAAGGAGGAGAGCATCAAAATCCTGTCATATAAACATAATTCTGTTAAAATCTGGGTGTTCAGCCTTCTGAACTTTCCAATGTATACATGCACATGATTTTCTTAAAAATAAATGAGACTATTTAGTACATGCTATTTTCACTTAACAATGTTTCATAAATAATTTCTAATGAAAAAATGATATTCTATTGTGTACATTTCAGTTTCCCTATTGTTGAACATTTATGTTGTCTCTTATCATTTAGCTATTATATAATAATGCTGTGATGAACATCCTTATGTAGAATGTTTCACATTTGCCCAACTATTTCCTTTATATGCTTCTCCAAAACTGAAATTGCTAGGTAAGAGAATGAATTGCTTGAAATTGTCTCTTATAAATACTGATTCCTGCTTTTATCAGCAGTATATCTAAATACACATTTGTACACTAAATATAATATTTTAAATCTATACAAACATATAGGTAAAGAATATTTAAAATTATATATTTTAGATTGAGTGAGATTATTCTTCAATATTTATTGATCATTATTTCTTCCCTGGTAAGTTGTCTTCAGATGTCCTTCTTCCATTTTTCTAATAGACAGCTCATCTTTCCTTTGAAGAAATCTTTATATATTAGAGGATAACTAGCACATTTTTGGCTACATGATTCTTGCTTAACTTTTAATTTTGATCATGGTGATTTTGTTGAGCTGAATTTTAAAATGTTAATGTAGAAAAATCCATCAATCTTTTCTGATATGCTTTCTTCTACTGGATTTTTTCTCACTCTAAAATTTCTGAATTACTAAAAAAATTTTTCCATGGTGATTGCTTTTAATCTAGAATCCAGTCATTAATTCATTAGCTTTTTTAAAAATTTCCAAATACTGTCATATTGGGACCTCCATCATTTAAGATCTTACTTTTCTAGTACATTGATTACTATCATATATATCTTTTCTGTCAATAGTGTTTTAAAATAAAATTAATTATAGATAGAACATATCCCTCTACTACTCAGTCTTCCATATAGACCTTGGAATATTTTTACCCTTCCAATTTTAAATTCTTTTAAGATTTTCAGAAGCCTTCTCTGAAACTTACGGATTTAGTCAGAATCTTCAGCTCTGCAATATTGAACTTTCTTATTTAGAAAGTAGTTCTCTATTTAGCTTAGAGGTATCATTAATTCTAATATATTTTATAGCAGTATCATGCATATATATTGTTAATTTTATGCTTATGTTTTTATGTATGTGGTGAGGTGAATGAGGTACACACATATACATACATATGTATATATTTAAGTTTGGATTCAAAATTAAACAAGCATTTTAAATGTGAAAAAATATACTAATAAAGTATAAAAATATAAATAGTATTTATAAAGTGTACATTTATAAAACTACCAACTGAGGTCAAGAAATAATATTTTCAATGTTCTAAAAATTCTTTTATGTGCCTGCATCATAACCTCCTTCTTCCTTCCAGAAATGATCAGTTACTTGATTTTTGTGATATCATCTCCTTGCCTTTATTCATAATTCTATTATCAATGTGTACATCTCTAAATATAATTTTTTGCTTGAAGTTAAACTAAAATAAATGGTTATTATATTATCTATCCAAAATTAATGCAATTGTTACCTTCATACTTTAGCTGACTTTACAATATTTTAGTTGATTTCCTTTCCTTATTAAAAAATAATTTGCCTGGTCATTTTTATTCATTTTTTAATTTTTTTAGTTGTCCATGGACCTTATTTATTCATATGTGGTGCTGAAAATTTAACCCAGTGCCTCACACATAGTAGGCAAGCGCTCTGCCACTGAGCCACAACCACAGCCCGCCTAGTCATTTTTAAATTATTTATTTTCCTTTTCCAATAACTTTCATTTAAACATATAGTGTCCTCTCTAACTCTGACTAATGACTTTAGATACACCCATGATAAACATGATAAAACTGGTATGGGGAATCCAGTTTATTCCTGGTATTAATTGCCATACATATAGTGTTTCATCAGTATAAAAAAACTTGTGTTGAGACATACATGTTTATCAGGTAAAACAATATGGGTATATACTTATCACACATGTTTCAGAATGAATGCCAAATGATTTGTGACACTTCAATGTCACTCAAGGGAATCATTTTATTGTTTTTAGTGTTGAATGAAATGTACAGATTTATTTAGGGAGAACATTTACTTAATTCTATTCATATTGCCATCTGGAAACAAGATATTCCCTTAATATTCTTCTGTAAAATTATATAGATTTATTTACACTTCTTACTAGGTGTTTCTTAAGCTTAATTGTAATGGTTCTGTGGTTTTGCACGACTTGTGAATTGAACCTTTTAAAATTATAAATTTGAGTTTTATCAGTTTGTTATCTGATTAACCCCCAGAATGAACTCTCTTATTAGATCTAACATATTTTTCTATTTATTTTTTGAAGTTTCCAGAAAATAATCATAGTATCTATAAACAATACTTATTTTTAATGACTAATTTGAATTCTTACAATTTTGGGATTTGGTCTTCTGGTCAAGATGAAATAACAACAATAAGATTTATATACTTTAAACTAAGAACTGGACAGGTATATATTTTTAAAAGTTTTTAGTTTTCCTTTTTGGGATAAGGATGAAATGGAACTGTAGTTCCAAGAAGGGAAATATAGCAAGTCCTGTATTTGTACGGGCTTACCTGTCTTAACAGAGTTCCCAGGATGCAGTTCAGGGAGAGAGTAGCCATTCAGAGCCTGTCAGTTAAGCAGAAGTATATCAGAGTTCAGGCTGGTCAGCAAGCTCAGGTTTGCTGAAGACTGTAGAGGAGGAACATAGAAAGAGGAGCTCTTGACACCTGCAGACATGTCCGCCTCAAGTCTTTGGCTAAGTTCTGATTTGCACCTGTACTTTTCCTGTGTGACAGGAAATCACCCAAGCTAGAGTAAAAACCACTAAACAGCAGTAGACAGAGTCATTTCTAAAAGTCATAAAAGCTGGGGATGGTATGTGTTTCCAAGAGCCAGAACAAAAATATACCAAAGTATTTGGGCCTTTAGTACAGTTCCAGAAAGGTATTGATGTAATAATGGGACTAAAGTAGCCTGAGTAAGGCTCCAGTAGACCCACCCTAAAATATCCTAAAAACAATCTTTGGAAATATCAACTAATTCAAATAAATTTAGTTGCATGCTAAAATAAAACAATACTATTTGAAGGAGCTCGACAAAATTCAGGGACCAACAATGTCAAATTCACAGTATCAAGACTACAATAGATAATTACCAAGAAGGAAGAGAAGTAGAAAAGTCAATCAACAAAAACAGAATCAGAAATAACAGATAATGAAACGAGAAGAAAAGCTCATTAGGACAGTTATTATCAACATGCCATATGTTTGAGTGGGTAGGGGCAACCAGCATGATAAGGAGAAAATGGACTATATTCAAAGGCACAAAAGGACTAGAGATGAAGAATACATTATCTGAAATAAAAATTACACTGTGAAGGGATTAGCAAAAGACTAGATGTTGCAGAGTCGCTTTATCCAGTCCTTCATTGATGAACACAGGTTGATTTTATATCTTAGCTATTGTGAATAATGCTGCAGTAAACATGAGCATGCAGAGATCTCTTTTAAATACTGATTTCATTTCCTTTTGTGTTTGGGAGAAGGTTGAGGAGATGTTGGTTGAAGGAATCAAGATTTCAGTTAGAGGAGATCAGCTCAAGAGATCTAATGTAAACCAATGTGGCCATAGTTAATATGTTGTATTATTAAAAATGCTGGGGATTGGGAAGATGGTGGAATAGAGAGATTGTATCCCTGGTGGCTCAGTGGCATGAAACTAAGAAAAGAAGACAGGCATCTTTTCAGCAAGATGGGTGAATGCACAAAAATTAGAGGTACTTTACTGGAATTTAATAATACTGGACACTCAAAACAGATGGGGCAGTCAGGAGATCAAATATAATAATGAAGAAATCCCCAGCACCACATCTGTGGGAGCAGCTAGAGGCACAGACTAGAACAGTTCCTCCACAAATGCAATAAAGCAATAAGGGAATTAAAGGAACCCCCATTCTCCCCATTCTCAGGAGAACTTAGGCGAGTCAGGGTATGGAAAGTGTATAGATCTAAGTCACTGCCAGACTTAACAGTCAGGGAATCTGCACAATATCATTAGAGGGGAAAGAAACTGTATCTTTCCCAGTGGTGGCTTGCAAAGACAGTGGTGGGAACCATTTTGCAGCTGTGCCACAGGGTCAACAGCTGGGGGAGTCAATTTCTGGAAGACTCAAGTCTGGCTCGAAAAACAATCCAGGCAAACCCATGCTGCATGACATATAGGGCACCTAAGTGACCAGGAGAAAGTCAAGCATGGAAAGAGGTTTACACAGGGAAATACTGGTCACAGAAACCCACCTGGCTATATCCCTTCCCCTTCTAATCCAGCTGCTTGTAGGACCTGCAGGGAGAAAAACCCCTGACTTGGAATTGCAAAGGGCAGGGGCAGGAAAGATTGAGTTTGGAACTGAATCTGAGACCAGGAATTGCAGGGTCCACAGGCAGTCTAGTGGGCTAAGAACTGGTTTCTACACCACGTTAGTGGAACCCAAAGGAGATTCCTGGGGTGCTGTCTTCCAGCATGGACTGGCAATTACTGGGCCCTGTAGGTGAGCTAATTTAAAATCTCAGTTCAACTGACATTCAGCAAAGAGACTAGAGCATACCTAAGCCTAAAGACCACCTGCAGGAGTTTCATCTCCAGGATTAACCCACTCAACCTAGAAACCCCACCATCTGGGTGGAGCAAGTAACATACTCCAGACAACCCCACCTAACCACTGAGAAGGAAAGCTGAGAATCTTTAGAACTCCAACGGAAACAATTCTTTAACTTTTCATTAAGATATTTGTTTTGCTTTTTCTTTTCTCTCTCACATTTCTACCATTTTGAAACCAGTTATTTTTCATATATCAGTTTATTGAGGACTAAGATGTCTGATTAGTATATTTCAGTTTTGTTTTATATTATTTTATTTTTACTTTATTCTATTTTTAATTTTTTAAAATTCTTACTTTGTATATATTTTTCTCTCACTTGTTTCCCTTGATTCTCTTTCTCTCTTTTCTCCTGCTAACAGCCAACCTCTATTACTTCCTTTTTCACTCTTCCTTTAATTTTTAACTTCTATCTTTTCTCCTCCTTCTTCATAATCACCTCCTACACCACTTCTGTTCTCTCTTTGTTCACCATTTGAAATTGTAGACCTTTTTGCAAACTTACTGTTTTTATTGTAGGCAATAACTGAACATACCATTTCTGTTTATTGTGACAAAACTGTAGACATTGCCAGACACGGTGGCACACGCCCATAATCTCAGGTGCTCAGGAGGGATTAGACCAAGACAGGAGGATCTTGAGTTCAAAGCCAGCCTTAATAACTTAAGGAGGCCCTAAGCAACTCAGTGAAATCCTGCCTCTAAATAAAATACGAAAAGGGTTGATAATGTGGTTCAGTGGTTGAGTGACCCTGAGTTCAATCCCAGTACCCCAAAACAAGCAAATAAAACTGTAGACATCTGAGTAGGAGCTATTTGGTTTAAGGGTATATATTGTTTGCATTGGTTGCTGTTATTATTTGTCTCCTCCTTAATGTTGAGGTGCTGGAAACCTTCAGGGACCCTACAAGTCTACAGGGTAGAAAACTTATTGCCTCAGATCCACACTGCTATATAATTAGACCCACAAACAACATGAAAAAACAAATTGACCCAAACAAACCAAGATGCTCTAATAATAGAATCTATTTGCACCAAAGTGAGATAAATGTCAGAGAAGGGTTTTAAAATGTACATACTTAAACTGATTCACAAGGTAAAGGATGATATAAGGAATGAAATCAAAGAGAAAATTCAGGAGGTGAAAGATCACTTCAATAAAGAGATAGAGATTCTGAAGAGAAATCAAGCAGAAATCCTTGAAATGAAGGAATCAGTAAACCAAATTAAAAATTCAATAGAAAGCAAGACCAACAGACTAGACTACTTGGAAGATGGAGTTTTAGGCAATTAAGACAAAATCTATGGTCTTGAAAATAATGTTGACCATGTAAAAAAGATGTTAAGAGACCAGGAAGAGAACTTCCAAGAAATGTGGGATAACATGAAAAGACCAAATTTAAGATTTATTGGGATAGATGAAGGCATGGAGATAAAAACCAAAGGAATGCACAATCTTTTAAATGAAATGATATCAGAAAATTTCCCAAATCTAAAGAATGAAATGGAAAATCAAATACAAGAGGCTTACAGGATTCCAAACATACAAAATTATAACAGACCCACACCAAGGCACAATAGTATGAAAATTCCTAACATACAGAATAAGGATAGAATTTTAAAGGCTGCCAGAGAAAAAATACCAGATTATGTTTACAGAGAAAACAATTTGGATCTCAGCCGATTTCTCAACCCAGACCCTCAAATCTAGGAGATCCTGAAGTAATATATACTGAGTTCTGAAGAAAATGCATGCCCAACAAGAATACTATAACCAGCAAAATTAAGCTTCAGATTTGGAGATGAAATGAAAACCTTCCATGATAAACAAAAGAAGTCACAACTAGAAAGCCTGCACTACAAGACATTCTCAGCAAAATATTCCATGAAAATGAAATGAAAAATAAAACTGAAAACCAACAAAGGGAGGAACTACACCAAAGGAAAAGATGATCAAAGGAGATACTAAGTCAAATTAAAAATCAGATTTAAACCAAAATGACTGGGAATATAAATCATATCTCAATAATAACATCGAATATAAATGGCTTAAACTCATCAATCAAAAGAAATAGATTGGCAAAGTGGATTAAGAAACAAGACCCCAACAATATGCTCTCTCAAAGACACTCACCTCATAGGCAAAGCCATCCACAGACTGAAGGTGAAAGGATGAGAAAAAAATATATCACTTACAAGAATCTTGTAAACAAGCAGGGGTTTCTATCCTCATATTACTTAGAGTGGACTTCAAGCTGAAGTTAATCAGAAGGGACAAAAAATGACATTTCATGCCACTTAAAGGAATTATACATCAATAAGACATAACAATTGTAAATATTTATGCCCCAAACAATGGAGCATCTGTGTACATCAAACAAACCCTTCTCAACTTCAAGAATCAAATAAACCACAACACAATAATACTGGGTGAATTTAACACACCTCTCACCACTGGATAGATCCTCCAAACAAAAACTAAATGAAGAAACTATAGAACTAAATAATACAATCAAAAACTTAGACTTAATGGACATATTTATAGTATATCATCCATCAATGATCAAACACACTTTATTCTCAGCAGCACACAGATCACTCTCTAAACAAACCATATCTTAAGCCACAAAGCAACTCTTAGAAAAATACAAAAAGCTGAAGATAAAACCTTGCATCCTATCAGATCATCAAGAAATAAAATTAGAAATCAATGATAAAATAAAAAATAGAAGCTACTCTAACACTCAGAGACTAAATAATATGCTATTGAATGGCCAATGGACAGTTGAACAAATCAGGGATGAATTAAAAAATACTTAAGAGCTGAATGAGAATAGCATCACAATGTATCAAAACCTCTGGGACACTAAGAAGGCAGTTCTAAGAGGAAAACTCATTGCGTTGAGCTCATTCACTAAAAGAATAGAAAAATACCAAATAAATACCCTAACTTACATCTCAAATCTTTAGAAAAAGAAGAACAAATCAACACTAAAAGCAACAGAAGACTGGAAATAATTAAAATCAGAGCTGAAATCAATAAAATTGAAACAAAAGACACAATTCAAAAAATTGACAAAAGAAAAAGTTGATTCTTTGAAAAAATAAACAAAATTGATGTTAGCCCTTCTAATAAAGATAAAGAGAGGGAAAATTCAAATTACTAAAATTCATGATAAAAAGGAAATGTCCAGACGGATTCTCATCTGAGTTCTACAAGACCTTCAAAGAAGAATTAACACAGATACTCCTAAAATTATTCCAAGAAATAGGAAAGGAGGGAACCATTCCAAATTTATTCTATGGAACTAGTGTCACCCCGATACCAAAACCAGAAAGACACATCAAGGAAAGAAAACTTCAGACCAACATCCCTGATGGACATAGATACAAAAATTCTCAATAAAATTCTGGCATATCATATACAAAAATATACTAAAAAGATAATGCAGAACAATCAAATGAGGTTCATCCAGGGTTGGTTCAACATACAGAAATCAATAAATGTAATACATCATATCAATAGACTTAAAGACAAGAATTATAATTATCTTAATAGATGCAGAAAAAGAATTTCACAAAACATAGCACTCCTTCATGTTCAAAAGCTAGAAAAACTAGGCATAGTAGGAACATACCTCAACATTGTAAAACCCAAGACCAAAATCATTCTAAATGGAGAGAAATTGAAAACATTCCCTTTAAAATATGGGTCAAGACAAGAATGCCCATTTTCACCACTTGTGTTCAACATAGTCCTTAAAACTCTAGGCAGAGAAATTAGAAAGAAATTAATTAAAGGAATATAAATAGGAAAAGGAGAGCTCAAAATATCCATATTTGCCAATGACATTATTTGATTTTTAGAAGACCCAAAAAATTCCAACAGAAAACTTTTAAACTCATAAACAAATTCAGCAATTAGCAGGATATAAAATAAACACCCATAAATAATTGTGTCCCTATACATCAGTGATGTATCTACTGAAAGAGAAATTAGGAAAACTACCTCATTCACAACAGCCTCAAAAATTAAAAATAAAATATTTGGAAACCAATCTAACAAATGAGGCAAAAGACCTCTACAATGAAAACTTCAGAACACTAAAAAAAGAAATTGAAGAAGACCTGAGAAGATGGAAAGATCTCCCATGTTCTTGGATAGGCAGAATTAACATTGTCAAAATGGTCATACTACCAACAGTGCAGTTAGCATCGGCATATTAGAGAAAACATTTGACCTATGGTTTCCTGCAATTGGATTACTACATTTAGCATGATATTCTTCATTTCCATTCATTTATCAGAAAATGCCATAATTTCATTCCTTTTTGTGGCTAATAGTCCATTGTGTATAAATATTACATTTTTCTTTATTCATTCATCTGTTAAAGGGCATCCAGGTTGATGCCATAGTTAACTATTAGCCACAAAAAGGAATGAAATTATGGCATTTTCTGATAAATGAATGGAAATGAAGAATATCATGCTAAATGTAGTAATCCAATCCCAGAAAACCAAAGGCCAAATGTTTTCTCTAATATGCCAATGCTAACTCCCAGTAAGTGGGGGTGTAGGAAGGAATAGAAGTACTTTGGTTTAGACAAAGGAGAATGAAGGGAAAGGGTTGGGAATGGGAATAGGAAAGATAGTGGAAAGAATCAGACCTTACTATCATATGTGCACATATGATTACATAACCAGTGTAATTTTACATCATGTACAACCAGAAGAATGGGAAGTTATACTCTATAAATGTATATGTCAAAATATATTCTACTATCATGTATAACTAATAAGAACAAAGAAAAACATATTAAAAAGAAAGAACACTAAATTATTCTCATCACAAAAATAGCTATGTGAAGGAATGCATATGTTAAATAGCTAAATTTAGTCATTCCACAATGTATCTCTCTGTCCAAACATCATGTACACCATGAGTAAACAAAATTGTCTATCAATTAAAAATAAAATGAAATTAAAAGCAATATAGAAAAATCAATGAAAACAAAACCCAGTTCTTCGAGAACAACAATAATAATGAGTTCTGCAAATAGTAAAGGGAAAATAATGCTAAATGAAATAAGCCAACCCCCCAAACCAAAGGCTGAATGTTTTCTCTGATAAGTGGACGCTGGTCCATAGTGAGTGGTTGGGGGATAGGGAAGAATGAAGGAACTTTGGATTGTGCAGAGGGGAGTGAGGAGAGGGATGGGACGGTGGGGATGGGAAGGATGATAGAATGAGACATATTATTACCCTATATACATGTATGATTACACAACTGATGTGACTGTGCACCAAGTACAGCCAGTTATACTCCATTTATGTACAATGTGTCAAAATGCATTCTACTGTCATGTATAACTAATTAGAAAAAAAATTTTAAAAAGGATAATAATGGATTGCTATGAACAATTTAAAGTCATTAAGTTTCATATCTCAGATGAAATGGATGCATTCCTTGAAATATACAAACTATCAAATCTCCCTTAAAGAAGAAATAGATAACTTGAATAGCTCAGTATCTTTTGAGGAAGTTAAATTTATACTTTAAAATTTTCCATAAAGAAAACATCAGTCCTAGATAGCTTTATTGGTGAATTCTGTCAAACCTGTAAGGAAGAAACAATAGGAATTTTACACAAACTCTTCCAGAAATAAAAGACCTCCCAACTAATCTTATGAAGCCAATATTAATCTGGTACGAAACCAAAGATATTAGAAGAAACTACTGCAGAACAACATGTCCTTTGAACAATTAAATTTGATAACATATAAAATGGTTATATATAATATATAGAATGCATAATATATCACGACCAAATGGGATTCATTCTAGAAATGCAAAATTATTTACATGTTAAAAAAATCACTTCAATTTCCCAAATCCAAAGAATAAAGAAAAATCATATTCATTATCTGAGTACATACAGGGAAAGCATTTAACTGAATCCAGAACCCATTAACAATAAAATTCTATTATTATTTCTAGTAATAGGAAGGAATATTCTCAAAGTTATGAAATGTATCCATCTAAGGGAAAAGCCACAGCTATATTATGTGCAGTGAGGGACAAATGAAGACTTCAGCAAAAAATTGTGAAAAGTCAAGAATATCCCCTGATATCATTTTGTTTAGCATTGTACTGGATGTCCTAACCAGAGCAACAGGAAGAAAAAGATGCATGCAGAATGGAAAATGAGAAATAAAAATATGTTTATTCGTGGTTATGCCTATCTAGAAAATCCTGAGTTCTAAAACACATCTACTAGAAATGAGAAAGGTGTTCAATGCAGTTTTGAGATACAAGGTTAATATAAGAATATCACATGTACATCTGTAAATTAGCTATGAAAAATTGAAAACACCCAAAGAATACATTTTAAAATACATTTAAAAATTCTTTTAAAATATGTTAAAGACTATCAGAAACTGTCAACATCACTGAGAAAAATTAAGAGACAGAGTTTACAGATGTCATTCCTCCACAATCAACTTATAGATTTGATGAAATCACAATCAAAACCACAAGGGATTTGTGGGTGGGGTGTTCATTGTTTTTAGAAATTGGTGAAATGATTCTAAAATTTTTATGGCAGTGCAAAACACTGAGAATATCCAAACGAATTTGAAAAATATGGACCAAGATGGATTTAGACTCCCTGATTTCAAAACTGAATATATAGCTGTAATAATTAAGGCAGTGTGAATATGCATAACAGAAGAATCAGTTTAGAAAAAGACCAGCAAACAAATGGTTGGTTGGTTATTGATCAAAATGCTTATGTATGTGAAAGGAGAAAGGATGGTCTTTTCAATAACATGCTGGAGTGACTGGATATCAAATGCAAAACAATGAACCTCTACTTTTATCTCACACTGCACACAAAACAGAACTCAGAATGGATCAGACCTGTAGGTGACTAAGATCTATAGGCAGCATTTAAAATGACAAAACTTCTAAAAGGAAACTGGAAAAATTCCTTTCTGATCTGGGTTAGGCAAACGTTTCTAACACAGTACCCAAAGCACAAACCAAAAAGAAAAATAAAACATAATTAAATATCAAAAGCATTTTTTTCCTTCAAAAATACTCTTAAGAAAATGAAAAGGCAAATATTATAGACTGGGAGAAAGTCTTTGTAAAACATATTATTAATAAAGGTTCATATCTAGAATTTATAAGGAACTCCTTCCACTTCAGAAGATAAACCAAGAAAAGTGGACAAAGGATTTGAAACAGAAACTTCAGCATAGAAGATATGTGAATGTTAAACACAATAATGAAAAGATGTTCAACAGCATTATTCACCAAGGAAATGATAATTAGAACTGCACTGAGACACTTACAGACATGTTACATTTCTAAAACTAAAGACCTACAATTTTGAGTTGCCAAGGATGTAGAACAACTGGGAAAGAAAAAAAAATCCTACTATGAAAATCAGTTTGCCAATTTCTTAAAGTCTTATACAATCACATAATGATCCAGCAATTCTATTCTTAGTTATTCAACAAGAGATAAGAAAACTTATGTTCAAACAATGCCTTGAATCAAATATTCACAACTGCTTTATCATAGTAACCATCACCAAACTGGAAACAACTCAAATATTCATCAAGTTAATGAATAGGCAAATTGTGGTATATCCACAAAATGAACTGCTACATAGCAATAAGAAATAACTAATATATTCACCAACATGCATGAATCAACAAGAATGATACAGGAATTGTATCTCGTATAATTCTATTTATGTGAAATTACAAAATAAAAGAAAAACTACAGTGCCAGGATATGAATCAATGGCTGCCAGAGGCAGGGGATTTAGGAAAGTGGTTGAATTAAAATGACACAGAGATTATGTATCATGATTATGGTCACAATGACATGATTGCATAAATTTGTCAAACCTCATTGAATTGTATATATGAAAATGGTAATTTTTATTTTATGTAATAATATAGCTAATAAATTAAAATTCTTAATTATACTTCTTAATTTATAAGTTTGCTTTTTGGTATGATATCATTAGCCAATGTTAGCATTTCTAGAATTGAAAAAATAATATAATCTAAATAAAATATAAAAATAATATAGTCAGCATTTCTACAATAATAATGGTAGTAGAATGACCTTGGTCTTTTTTCTGATTTCATTGCCTATACATTTATTATTTCATATTGGATAAGATGAAAGACTATTGGCTTGGAATTAAATGTCCTCACCATGTTTAGTAAGTATCTTGTAATCTAGTTTGTTACGCTTCCACAGGAATATCTGCTGGCACCTGCTTATATAATCATACGGACTTTTTAATTTTGATATTTGGATCTGATAAATTATATTCATAGATATTCTAAATCATGTATGCGACACTGCTAGAAAATAGGTTTGTCTTTTAGGTTGTAAGTGTGAGTTTTCTCCCAATTTTTAGAAGTGAGGTGAATCACTTGTTTTCATGTTTGCTCTATCTTTATTAAATTTTGTTATTGGAATTATAGTTAGCTTATATGTAAATTGTAAAGGTTTTATTTTTATCATATGCTTTGAGACTTTTAATGAAATTGCATAAAACTCCTTGAATATTCTGACATCACTAGCTTTTGAAACTCCCTGAGTCATGTACCCTCTTGTGGATACGTGACAAAGTTCCCTAATTCTCCCAGGATTATTGAATTAATTTTGTCAGTTTGTGTTTTCTTTAAAATTATTTATCAGGATTATTTTGTTTTTACCAAGATTTCCTGCTTAATAAGAACAGAGTTAAATAGATTTAAACATGTTATTTTGTTGCAATTTTAAATATGCCTGGTATGATTTATTATATTGTTTGTGCTTTCTCTTTTATATTAAATTAACCTTGCCAGAGTGCCTGTGCTTTATTAGTCCCCTCTCCCCAAGGCAGCTATTAGATTTATTCACCAATTGCATATTTCCTATAATTTCTTCTTATATTTTAGTTTATTTTATTACTCTTTTTCTAGCTTCTGGTTTTTAATTCTTAGTTCATTTGTATTCATTCCTTTTTATTTCATAAGTAAAACACTTAAAATTATGATTTTTTCCCCGAAAAACAGCTTTGGCCATCTTCCACATATTTTAATAAGTATTAAAGTTTTTACTTCTTGGGAACTGATCATGCATTATTCTTCAGACAATAGGGAGCTAGCAAAGGTTTTGACCAAGGAAGTGATATGATCAAGTCTGTAAAGAAATTCCTGATAGCACCATGGTGAATGGATTGCAATTGAGTGGTGCTTAGGATGAGGCATAAGATGCTATTGCAAGAGTCTGTGTAAGTGGTGATGACTGATATGAACAGAAGTCAGACTGTGGAGCCTTGATGCACTCGAGGAAGGGAGGATCAGGGGACAGTGGGAGTCAGATCATGAACTTCAGCAGAAGACTGGGCCAGCTGTATCTGAAAGCACACCTTCAGACTAAATGATAGTCAGGAAAGCAAGAGCTGGGTGGGAGCTTTGAACTAACTGTTGAGATAGAGAGCCTTGATAATTACCTTGTACTCTGAGACCATAGCCACCATGCTGTTTAGAAACACTTCTGAGGCATACAGGAAAGCAATCTGTGAGAGCCCAACCAGCAGGGTGGTTCTTGACTATACACAGAGAAGAAAGACTATCAAGAGAAGCAAAGAAATTGCACTTCGATGATATTGTTCTAAGAATGGTTGGTGGAGACATGTTTGTACAGGGAGAGGACAGAGTCAGCGGTGAGAGAAGTTCTATTTGGAATCAATTAATGGCATCATGCCATAAATTCCTAACCTTGGGCCATCACTCAAAAGCAACTGTTCTTCTTGTGGATTTTTCCATATTCTCATCCCATGTACTACAATGTCTTTGTTGAGCCACTATCCTATTATTCTTTCTAGAAGATTCCAAATGTGCTCTCTGTGACTCCTATCATAAGGCTAACTCTAATATGATCCTAATTATCTAACACATTCCTTTCCTTTCAGTTAAAGTCTGCTTATTTCTCAAGCCCTAGGTTGTGAGATAATAGTTAATCATCCCATGTTCACCACTAAGAAAAACTAGAGTTATTTTTTTAAATATGAAGGTGTGAGAAAAATGAAAGTAGATAGTACTTGAGGTTCCTAAATTCCAGAAAGAATAAAGGCATACTGAGGTGAGCCTGATATTCTAAAGCACTTTCTCACTCAGAAATCTTGCTGATGCCTGCCTTTGTGGGTCTAGAGACTGGCAAGACAAAAGAGCATGGCTCCAGACAGACAGGGACACTGAGCAACATATCCAGGATGTTCACAGAGCTTAGAAGGCAAAATTTAGTATTCAGGCTACCAACACAGTAGAACTTGAGGTATCAATATCCCAAAGAGAAGTGCACTGTGGTGGGTTCCCTCAGGGCATCTGTCAGCTTGCAAGTGGCATGGGGCCTAGGGAGACAGAGCTGAGCCAAATAAGAGCCAAAGACTGAGTAGGCCTTCAGAGATTTCAGATGTGTCATGATGTTCAGGAGTAAAAGAATAGATTTCACAGTCCGAGAAGGGAAAAAAAAAAAAACACTGATAAACACCCAGACTTCTGATTAGGGCCTAAGAATGAGAGGAAATTGCAGAATAGTTCTCATAGAGTTTGAAATTCAGTTACTACTCAGATCAATTCCAGCTTAGATTTAGGAGACCTGCCTTTAGCCTAACTGATGCCAGAAATAGAAGTAAATTATTTATGGAAGAGGATAACATTAAGCAGAGCCTTAAATAATTTTGATAGTTTTCCATACACATTTCCAAGCACTCAATTAAAAAATTACTGAGGATGCTAGGAAGCACATGAGCCAAAAACCGAGAGAGAGAGAGAGAGAGAGAGAGAGAGAGAAAGAGAGAGAGAGAGAGAGGCAATAGTACTAAAACCACCTGTGATCTGTTAGTGATCAGATAAGAATCTAAGAATCATCATTAGTACATTCAAAATATATAACGTCAAGGAAAAGTTCATCATAGAAACAATATTTATCAAACAGGAATCACATGGAGATCCTAAAACTGAAAAATTAACAATTGAAAGTAAGAAAACAAAAGATGAGTATAAGAGCAGATTCCAAATCAAAGTACAAGGCAGGACTGGTGAACTGGAAGATCAGTCTATTGGAAGAGAGAAACTATCCAGCCTGAAGCATAATGGGAAAGGAGGTGGAAAAATATAGCAAGTGAAATGAAAACGTTAGGAACACAGCAAAATGCCCTAACAGACTGTATTAGAGTCCATACAAAGTGAAGAGAAAATGGGGCATACACAACTATTAAAGGATTATTTCTAAGAACATCCAAAACTAATGAATGATATCAAACCAAAGATTTAGGAAAAACTACAAAACCCAAGCAGGGTAAATAGAACATCAGTGTCAACAACAATAAACAAACTAATAAAAAACCTGCTCATTAGGACATGACAATAAAATTACTGAACCTAAATGATAGAGTCAAACTAAAAAGCTTCTTCTCAGCAAAGGAAACAATCAGCAATGTGAAGAGAGAGCCTTCAGAGTGGGAGAAAATCTTTGCCACACACACTTTAGAGAGAGCACTAATCTCCAGAATCTACCAAGTACTCAAAATCTTTACACCACGAACACCAATAACCCAATCAATAAATGGGCCAAGGAAATGAACAGACACTTTACAGAGGAAGATCTACAAGCAATCAACAGATTTATGAAAAAATGTTCAACATCACTCGTTATAAGAGAAATGCAAATCAAAACCACTTTAAGATTTCATCTTACCCCAATTAGAATGTCTTTTATCAAGAACACAGGCAACAACAGGTGTTGGCGAGGATGTGGGGAAAAGGGTACACTCATACATTGCTGGTGGGAGTGCAAGTTGGTGCAGCCACTCTGGAGAGCAGTGTGGAGATTCCTTAGAAAACTTGGAATGGATCCACCATTTGACCCTGCTATCCCACTCCTTGGCTTATACCCAAAGGACTTAAAATCAGATTGCTTCAGTGATGCAGCCACATCAATGTTCATAGCTGCTCAATTCACAATAGCTAGATTATGGAATCAACCTAGATGCCCTTCAGTAGATGAATGGATAAAGAAACTGTGGTATATATACACAATGGAATATTACTCAGCCATAAAGAAGAATAAAATTATGGCATTTGTAGGTAAATGGATGATGTTGGAAACTATTATGCTAAGTGAGATCAGCCAATCCCAAAAATCCAAAGGCTGAATGGTCTCTCTGATAAATGAATGATGATGCATAATGTGGGGGGGAAAGATGGCAAGAATGGAGGAAAGATAGCTAGCATAGAGGGAAGGGAGGGGTGGGGCGGGTGGGGGGTAAAATTAATAACAGAGTGTGTGACAGATACCATTGCCCTGTGTACATGCATGAACGCACAGATGGTGTGACTCTACTTTGTGTACAACCAGTGAAACAATAGCTGTACTCCATTTGTGTTCAATGAATCAATAAGTAAATAAAAAAAAAGACAAATATAAAATCTTGAAAATCACAAGACAAGAAAAGATTCATTGCCTTCAACAAAAATATTGGAAGGCATACAAGAATGGAACTCCATCTATAAAATACTGAATGAAATTAACACCAATTTAGAACTGCCCTTTAAAATTGAAGGCAAAGTTTTGTTATTTTCAGAAAAATTACACCAGAGAATTTGTCACAAGTAGATTACACAAAAGAAAATTCTAAGAGTTGTGTTTTAGGGCCAGGAGTCCACACTTTCCTAATTCTTTCACATTCACATATAGTACCATCCTCTTCCCCTTCAGGATTCACATGGCTCTCACTTGAGGTCCTTGTCATCTGGCTACACAATGTTGTATTCATCCTTGTCACCATCACCTATTCTGTAATAACTTTCACCTAAAAAACAGCAGCAACAACAACAAACTTTCAACTTGGTATCTCTGTCTTCCTCTTTCACCTAAGTGCAGTGAATGCCTGCCTTTAGAAGTTTCATTCTTCTACAATATTATCTGTGTGTTGTCTAGAAAGGACTATTTTCCAAGATGCAAATATAACTATGTCTCTCCTGTATTTAATGGATCAGAGATTATCCATTCCTTTCAGGGTAAAGGACCTTATTTCTTTGCTGAAGAAATATGGCCACTGAAAAGTTGGTCCTTGATTAATCACACTGTGTTCTGGACATGCAGAATCACTTGCAATTCTCAGAAGGTACTAAATGCTCCCATGTCCTAGTGTTGAATTCATAACTCCCTCTGCCAAGAATACCCATTAAGTCCCACTTGTACCTATTTTACAAATCTACCTTCTACTGAGTATTCATTTAGTCAGTACCTAGGTTTGCTTATTTACTTAATGTCTGCTATGTGCTTAGCATTACGCTGAGCACTAAACACACAGTGTTAACTGGGACACACTCAGTAATTTCTTTCATGAAGCTTGCATCTATCTCTTCTTTGAAGTTCTAAATAAGTATTATTTGATACCTTCTGGCTCCTTGATTCACAATCACATAGAATCTGGAATATAAACTGTCCTCTCTGCCAAAGCAATTGGGATTCATCTATATCATCAAACTTATTACATGAGCTGTAATCAACAGTTTATTTGACCAGCTTTCTCATTGGGTTAGTGGTTCCCTGTCTATGAACCAAGATATCAAGATTTACTGATAAGTACTATGGTATATTTTAGATGTTCATGGTAAGCAAAGCAATATCTGTCAGAAATGGTTTGAACCCCTAGTACAAAGACACGGTTTCAACATTAAACCACTATGCTGAGTTTTGAATAGTTCTTATGATAAGAGCAAGTATCACCCAAAAAGTAATGTGAAATAGAAAATGCAAGCAATGGTAGCCAATCTGTTTCAAAAGTTTGAGATTTGCACTGCACATCAGGTACTCAATTGTTTGGATATAAATGCTTATTAAGTTGTTTGTATCCAACTACTTAATACATGGAACCAGTCAGTAATTCTTTTGCTTAGGTGGAAACCCCCAAAATACTAAGAGTAAGGCTCAATCAATCAAAAAAATTTGGAACCTCTGTACTATGTAAAAGGTCATTGATTAGCATGTGCTGGGAAGTTAGTTAATGTGAGATTGACTTATGATGAAGGAATCGATACATGAATGACAGATTGCAATATAAGAAAAATGATCTTTGACAAATAAAATATTCCCTATTAATGTCCCTTAATTATAATTCAACTTCCAGTCTTAAAAATAATATAGGTAAGAATGCAATACTATTATGGTGCTCTAAATTCCACCAACTGGAATATATACATGTCAAAAGTCATCATACATAGTTTTAGACTCCCTCTGTTATTTATTTTTTGAATATTCATTTTCATTTTTTATGTACCTCTGAGCATTTTGTAGAAAATGTGAGCTGCTTTTTTATACAAACAAATCATTTTTTTCCCTTCTTTGCCTCATCACTGGTCAAGGCATTAATTTTTATTTACTATTTGTATGCTTTATTTTATAGCATCAAACTCCTTAAATATTGTATTTCCAAAAACATATGCTCATAATAAAAACTAAATAAAACTAGGACATACAAGATACCTCTCATCCAACAATCCCCATTTCATTCCATAAAAGTAGGACTCTCGATATCTTGCTCTTTATTTATATTATTCTAACCAAATATGAATGCATATTCAAATCTAGAAAAATATTTTCTAAAATGTGTATTATGACACAGTCTATAACTTTCCTCTTAATGATATAGTGCTTCTTGACATCTTCATATTTCAATACTTATAAAATCTTCCTTTTCTTATATATTGTATAGTGTTCCATTATACAGATGTATTAAAATTTTTAATGAACATTTGATTTTCTTTTTAAATATTAATGAATTAATTTGCTATTTAAAAAACTGCTTCAATGCTTTGAAAACTCTGTAAATATTCCCTTAGGGAGAATTCCTAGAGTAGAAATGATAGATCAAAGACGAGTGAGTTTTCTCAATTTTAACACCCATTGCCAAAAGTTTGTATCAATTAATATCCCAGCCACAGTTTGAGAGGATACTAATTTTCTCAGATTAATTTTGGTTTTATCAACATTTTCAATATTTAACTTATTTCTTTCTATGTCAGAAGCCTCTATAGAGAAATAGTGTCAGAAAGACAAAATGTCTTGTGTGGGGCTCTCTCGATTAATGCTGCATTAAAAATTAAGTGTCTTAATTTTGCAGACAACTTTCCTATTTATTATGCCGCTAAGTTTTCAAAATAATTTTTGAAGTACTTTTTTTGTCTGTTCTGTAAGAACAAAATTAGGCACGAGAGGATAAATTACTTGTTCAAAATCACACAAATGCTAAATGTGTGAGTTTGAATTCAAACTTCATAAGTGGCATTTTGAAGAAAAAAGATATTTAAGTTCAGCAATGTTGTGTATAGATAATTGATAATGCTTTTTACCTTATAACTTAAAAATTATGTTCTTCTTAAATGTTATTTATTTAGAAAGTTTAATTTTAAATGTAATATTAGATTGCAGAGAAAAAAGTAACTTCAGAGTATAGATACCTACCTTTAAAATGAAAGCCATTGTGTTAATAAGATATGAAGTAATGACATTTTCCTTGCAAGATACTGTTGACATCAGTGTTTAAAAGAAAGGGTTCTGAGTCAGGGGAAATACTACAGGTTAGAGTTCTGTTTCTGTTACTTTCTGTTGGGATGAATTTAGAAAACTTAACCTCAGCATGCCTCAGTTTATCCATCCATAAAATGGAGATACTAATATACTGTGTTGCTTAGGAAACGTGAATAGGATCTTCTATGTGAAGTGCCCAGTCCATATTTGGCACTCAATACTGTTGCTTCCATTATTATTGTAATTCCAATTTTTAATATAAAAATAACTATTATTTTATAGATAATTTTCAGAAATGGAGAAAAGACATACTATTTGGTATACCCTTATATATTCATGAACCCTGTCTTTCCTGTGTTATAGAAATCACCACATATATTGATTACAGGCTTTTATTCCTTTAGAATGTGTATACAATAGGATCTGTATAATCATGATATAATACAATAAAAAGGGACCTCATACTAAGAAATTTTCCAAAGTCACACAGATTCTTGGTGTCAAAATACAAATTTGATTTCTGCTCTCTGTTCTTCTTTCCTTAGAGTTCATTAAATTACTTTAAAAGATACTGTGGGTTCCAGGTCAGTTTGAAAAAAAAAAAAAGATGTTAGCCATATTTCAAATATTTGAGGTAATTTTTTAAACTATAAGCCAAATAATGAAGAATTCATTTGGCATCACAGGTGACAGTACATATTTTTCCTCACTTTATTGAAATGAATCTCTGCCAGTTCAGTTTGTGTGAACTTCCCCTTTTGTTACACATATTCAGTTATTTTTAAGGAAAGATGCCCAGACTTCAATTCTGATAATTGTTTATGTCCACTTTTTATTAAGAAAAAATTTATTTTGCATTTGTCATGCATCTTGTCTATATGATATTAGAAACATTAAAAACTGGCATTGATTAAAACTAGATCAAATTAAAAACATTTATATGCCTGCATGTAAATTGTTACAATTTTTTAATTGACTAAAATTATTGTCTTACTATCATAATAACAAGTCAAAATGTAGACAATAAAATAGAAAAGATGCATTGTTTATGGAGGTAAGTAAATTGATAGCTGCTCCCCCTTCATTCCTGAAGGCTTTGATTCACTGCCCATACTCCATTAGCTATAGAATAAAGTCACACATGCAAAAGCAACCCTTGATTTGCTTTGTATGGTGGTTGCCTTAAGAAAAAGCTGCTTTCAAACTCATTCACAGAGAAAATTTTAAACTCAAGCTGGTTAAAGAGTTCCCCAATGGCAAATAGGGATTAAAAAAAACTTTTAAAATTTTATTTTGGTTACTTGTAACTTGGATTAGTTTTCCGTACAAGTAATATGGGTGAATTTTGGTCTGACAAATACCAGGAAAAAGCCTAGTACTCCATAGATACCTGTAATGTTGCCCTCTTGTTAATATGTCTCTGTAACATTGTTCTTACGGAAAATGCATTGAAGGAGAAGGAGAAGAAGAAGAAGAAGAAGAAGGAGAAGGAGGAGGAGAAGGAGGAGGAGGAGGGGAGGAGGAGGAAGAGGAGGAGGAGGAGGAGGAGGAGGAGGAGGAGGAGGGAGAATAAGAGGAAGAGGAGGAAGAAGGAGCATGTATAACAAAAATAAGGTGTAACAATCATAATAAATAGCATGTACAATGGAAAATGGAAAAAAAACACTGAGAATGAAAGTTTGAAAGGCAAGAAACACATTAATAACAGGTCCTGAGTAAGAGGTGAAAAATATACAACCTCACATATTATTGATAATAGATAATAAAAGTGTTTCCAATCACCAATTTGGAAACAAGCAACAAATGCCCTCAAAGTATTTGTTTTGTTTGAAATATTAAATATTTTAAGAGTGTAATCATAAGAAAATAGATGTATGCATTCAAATTATAGTATCATGTCAAAAGAAAATTATAGTGGCAACCTAAGCACCCAACAATAGGAGATTAGTTGAATATTTTAAGTGTATTAATAGTTTTACTATAATTTAAAAATCATGTTAAGCAAATGATTAGTGATGTGGCAAAATGTTCACAGACTATAGGTTGGAACTAGAATTATATAAGATGGTCTTCTGTAAATTGAATGTGTCTCAATAAATCCATCAGAAGTTGAAAAGTTGGAAATGCATTTAACACACCCAACCTACCAAACTCCACAGTCTAGTCACATGGTACACTAAGGAGTATCATTTGTTTGTTTCCTTAATCATGTGGCTGACCTGGAAATGCTGCTGCCTGGTATCACAAAAGCACAGCACCACTGATCTCTAGCCTGTAAAAAGGTCAACATTCAAAACCACAGTGAGTTGTGGATGGCTTTCACACCATCATAACACCAAACCATCATGAATCAGAGAACATCTGGATTGACACTGATATAAGATAATCCCAGTTTGCAGAATTATATGTAGAGAACTTCTTTTACCTGACCACTCTCTACTTCGTAGGAGTCCCCAGTGCTCCCTCTTCCCTATATAAACAGCTTCACTGTTGTGATTCTTTTGGACAGCAGGCTGCTCCCTAGCATACCCACACTTTTGTTTTTCTCTCAATTGATATGTAGACTTAGAGCCAAATATTTATTTTTGTGCCTATTACTATCATTTCGTTTGGTGTTATAAATTCTAATTAGATTAATATGTCTAGTAGACTTTGAGTACTAAGAGAGGGGGATTTGTACAAACTAAATAGAATGCTTTGGAAAAAGTCAATAAATGTGAGGACTAAGAGAATTTGCTGAAATTATTTGTGAATAAAATAAGCATGAAAGACTGTAGGAAATAATTAAAATCTAGATCCTGATTAAAATGAGATTTCTTTATGTGTCATTATGTTGCTTTCATTTCAGGAAAATCAATCTAGAAATCATTGATTGTCCATTAGTAAGAGATTTATATTATAAAGACATGTAACTTCCATCAGAAGACCTATAATAAAAAAAACAAGGCTCTACAGCAAAAAATTAGTGAATAAATGATTATGTGTAGATTAAATTTAACTTAAACATTATAATGTTTAAACATTCTGCAGCTTATGAAACCTTATCTCATTAGCCATATTTTGCTGGATATCCAATAATAGGGCATCATCAGCACATATTTGTACAGATAAATTACTGAAAGTCCCAACACCAAAAGTGTTCAGTGGTGGTCTCTTGATAGTCATCATGATCTTGTTTTTTCAAATATTTATTTTCCAATTTTTTATAGAGAGTACAAGTTACTTTGATCATAATTTAAAAGTTATTCAAAACAAAAAAGAACCATTCTCAACCCTCTCTCTAACCTCTTAGAAAACATTATTATAGTCCTTGTTCTTTATAAATCTCTCATTGGTTTTCCCATGGGATTTGTTGTTGATGATGATGCGTATTGTTTCCCCAAAGGTACAGATTATCCCACTTGAGGACTACCTCCCAAGTTTGGTCCAGTGTAATTGCATACGCATCACATATGTGACTATTTCGGCAATAAGAGGTCAGGGATTTTGTTGGGGTGAACTTGAGGTGCTTGATTCTGCAGCTCTGGCCCTCCACTGGAACTTGTGTTGGCTGAATGGACCCAACACAAAGCCATTTATTCTGTATCCTGATGGACACAGCCAAAGAATTATCCAGTCCCTAAGTTATTTCATTACCATACAAAATTCATGATGAAATAAAGCATACACTAGAGGAAGCAAATGTGTTTAGTGACTTAACTAGTGTTCAGAATCAGGGTGTGAATAATCATCCTCGTGAAGGATCAACCACTGGCACAGGGATTGCTTCCAGATCTTATTCCATCATACCAGTTATGTTCTGCATGCCGCATAGTGCAAGCAGATCACATGGTACCTTTATCACACACATCCATGTGTTCATCACTTGGCACATAACCATCCATTCTTTGCCTAGTACATAGTATCTCAATAAATATTTTTCTTTAGTAGATTGTGTATGCAAAAAGAATAAATTAAACAGATGATAAACTCCAGTTTGTTCTCTACATAACATTTTTGGATGAAACACAGCTTGAATGATGTTGGCACTAAATGCTAGTTAATATGCTAGTCAAGTGTCTTCCATTTTGCATGATTACTGTATGTCTATGGTATAACATTAAGTGATGGCATATTCTTTCAAAATATATTTATATTTCCAAACCCAGTCCCCAATTTGCTTTTCTTTCTTAATGCCTTCTTTCCCCTCTGAAGTCCAAAGAATTTTTTTAAAATACCTATTCCTTGAGAAAATACTGAGCTTTTACTTAGGGTCATACATAAAGGAGGTTGATTTAAATAATCATGGGAGTTAAATTGCATCTGTCAGGGAGTTCTACATTTTGGCAGTTATAGGCTGCCTTTATTCTGTTTAATGATGAAGATTTGACTTTGTCGGATTTTTTTCTTCTTAGTAAATGAATGGTGCATCTTTCTTTAATTGTGATCCTCATCAACCATTTGGCCCAGTAATGGTATGCAAATTAAACCCTTTAAAAATTAATGCTAACATTTATTAAATAATGCATCATACAAAAAGTTAATTTGAAATTCCAAGTTGGGCTTCCTGTCTGCTCATGAGAAAGTGTTTTTGTGTGCCATCTTCATAAAACATCTTTATAGTCTTTCTAAATACCTTGAATGTTTTTCAGTGTTTTGCAAAATTATCACTATGGAGACTGTTCATGGAGACAAACCATGCTTTTTACTTTTGATTTGTGTACATTCTCAGATTTGAATTTATATCACTGCTCTCACTTTCTAAACTTAAAAGTGCTCATAGATGTTTCTTTACCAAAATCTAAAGGAAAGTCTGTACTTAATTTGTACAAGCTTACATTCACTTACGACTCTAAAGCCAGGATGTATATTGCATGCTAGTTTGGCAATTGTAGACTTTCCTGTGTGGGTTTTAATTTCACGTAGCATTTTCACCCAGATAGCAGTGGCCACTGGCATTCAGCTTTGCAATTTAGTGATTTTATAAATTCGTTTTGGGAAATTTAAATAATATTGTGCCTATGAGCTGCATAATCTGAGAAGAATGAGCCATCTTGGAATAAAGCTGGATATAGAGTTATAACAAGAATGTGACTGGGGGATCTGAATGCCAGCTCATTACCAGCTTTGTGGTCCAAGACAAACACCTTAGCCTTTCTGGGTTCCATTTCTTCACCTGTGAAAGTAACAGTGGTAATGGAATTTAGCTCATGGGATTGTTAAGTATATAAGAAATAATAAATACAAAGTAGTTAAAACATGTTTTAGTAAGCTTTTTTGCTGTCTGTCCAAAAGACCTGACAAGGACAATTTTAAAGGAAAAAGTATATTTGGTACTCATGATTTTCAGAGATCTCAATCCACAGGCCACCTCTGGGCCCAAAGTGAAGCACAGCATCAAGGTGGAAGAGTGTGGCAGAGGAAAGAAGCTCAGGACAGATCAATTAGGGAGCAGAGAAAGAGCTTCCCTCACCAGGGTCCTAACCTCTCCAGACATACCCACTTACCACCCAGTTAATACATTCAAGTGAATTATTGCACTGATTATATTAAAGCTCTCATAACCCAATTATTTCACCTCTAAACTTTCTTGTATTGTCTCTCACATGAACTTTTGGTAGATGTGAACTATCTCACATCTAAACTATAACATCAAAGTTCCTCATTCATTAAGTACATAATAATTATTAATGTATTTTATTATCTTGAACATATTCTTGTCAATAGGAGGACTTTAGTTATACCACTTAACTGAATCTTCAAAGATTTTGACAGTAACTAAGATTTGGTCTGTTAACATAATACCTAGAGTCAAATATTTCTCTACTTTGCATTAAAAATGAAGTTTGGGGAAGAAAGCAGAATTCTTCGTTATATCTGTTGCTGTTTCTTCCATCCAATATGAATTTTTTGAAAAAAGACCTTTCCTGTGTAGCTTTTAATTTCAACCAGCAAGCATTTAACACCTACTATATGCAAGATTTTGAGGTGACATTAAGCAAGGAAACATAACACAATGAACTACTGCCCTTGGAGTTTGCTGTACTGATAACAATAGAGATCACAAAACAAAGTTAATCATTACATAAAATATCAAAAGCTGTGTCAAGAATTTGTAATAATAAAAGATATAATAAAAATCTAAAGTGTGATATAAATTATAAATGCAAATCTATTCTCTATATTTATTTTCATTTATAACTTTCTCATTTCATAAGAGTGAAGCTAAGCATTTAGAAAAATTTGAAATCCCTGTGGTTGGGTTGGTCCAAGAGGATTTCGTGAGAAGATGGGATTCAGGAAGATCTTGAAGATTGAGATTGAGATGAGCTTGATCTCTTAGATTGTCCCTGAGGTATTAATAAACTGTCTGTAAAGTTAAATTGGAGGTGGACATCACTTAAAGACTCAAAAAATGGAATTATCAGTAATTTCTGTTCAGATACATCTTGCAATGAGCTTACTGAGCTTTCATCAAGAAACAGGTGGAATTAAACACCATAGATCACAAACTTAATCATTTTGATCATTCCGTGTATTGAGAACCCAGTCAATATAGCCAAAGGAAAAAGGTAGAATATATCCTAGGAACCTGAGAAAAAGAGATGAATTGGTTGTTGGTTCCTGGTTTCCAGCTCACGGAACATGTAACATGTTGTGTGTTATACCCCAGTCAGGATGGCAGTACACCAGAGGTGTGATGAATGGAGAGAATGGACCTGGGGCTGAGTCAGAGAAGGCTTTGGAGGGGAGCCAGGGTTTTCCATTCTCTGAATTCCTAAGAGAAAGCTGAATAAAAGTTTTGATTTTGGATCAGTTCAAAGCACTTAACAACTTTTTCCTTTCCACTGAATCTAGAGCTATGATCACTGAGTAAAAATTGCTAAGTTAGGCATCAACCAGCAAGGAGTTGGTGGAACAATCACTTTTTGACTGACTATTAGTGTTTGTTTTATAAATGGACTTGAGAGGACTGGAAGACACTCTAACTCACAAATGAAGAGAATATACAAATTATAGTGGATTTAAGAAAAAAATAAGAATAACTATTATCTCATTACACTTAAAATTTTTTATCATTCATTTCTTCTTAGTTTTAAAATTATTTATGCACATGGTAGATTCCATACAAATTTTTGACTGATTTGGTAATGAAGAAGCACAAGGTAATGTTTCATGGCTTCTTATGGTCTAGTATTTTGTACTTAGATGTCATACAGAATTGTCAAAGTTCACTGAATGATCAGAATGACTGTCACGTAGGCAGAGTCCTCCCTTCCTCCCTCCCTGTACCTTCCTTCTTTCCTTTTTCCCTCCTATACCCTTCCATGCTCTCCTCATTCCTCTCTTTTCTTACATTCTTCTGTCTTTGCGCTCTCTCTCTGTGTTCCTATTCCTTTCCCCTTCTTTTCATTGTCTTTTCTTCCTCTCTACTTTTGCTCCTCTCTCCCTCCCATCCTTTCTTCAAGAAATGTTTTTAAACCAGTTATTATGTTTTAGAAACTGCTTTAGTTGATATGAATACACAGCCAACATGGCTCTTGCTCTCTTGCCTCTTAGAATCAAGTTGGGGAATGGGAAGAAGCACATAGTAAAACAAGTAGCCAAATCACCTTCATAAGGGATTTGTGCCAAAAAGACAGGGTGACAAGATATGTGAAGGGGACAGTGAGGTAGCAAAAGGGGTAGGGTGAGAGAAAATGTTTCTCTGAATATGTGTTCAGTGAAATTCTTTATTTAAAGGCAACAATTGACTTAACATCTGACAGATGATAGACAGATCAGGTAGCTGCTAGGCAGAGAATGGGCAGAGGAGGCTGTGGGGATGCTTTAAGGCAAAGATGGTGGTGGGCCGGTTTAGGATGAGAGCATGAAGATGGAGAGAAGTGGGTAGATATAGGATGGAGTCGGACAACAGAACCAAAGAGAGGTCTCAAAGATGAGACTGAAGGTTTCCATGTAAACCACCAAGCAAAGGTGTTCCCATTTACTGAGATGAGGAGGACAGGGGATAAGAGTGCTTGGAGGGGGCATAAAGTGTTTTATTTTCCACATGTTCTGTTTGAGATGTTTATTATGCCTATACATGCAAGTATTAAGGAAACTCAAATATAAAAATCTGGAATTAGGAAAGAGATCTGAACTAGTGGAAAAAATTTGGAAGTCACTGGCATAGAGGAAACATTGAAAGCTGTATTTAATTTGAGAATTCTTGTTTTAATGAACAACTGGTTAACAAATGTCATTTCTTGGATTTTTCTTTTTAATTTATTCTGTAATTTTACTCATAAATATAATGAAAACTATTTGCACTTCCTGGCAGAGTTAAAACAACTCCTATAATACTTTGTAATGAATTATAGACCTAAAGTACAACTTGATTTTTCTTTTCTTTTCATTATTTAATTTACAAAATCCATGTAATTTATTATGTTTAAAATGAAGGTTTGTTTTTTTTTACTTGCTTGTCTGTTGTTGGTAGTGATGATCTAACCCAGGGCCTTGGGTATCAGCAAAGTTCTGAGTTACATCCCCAGCCCTTGTTATTTGTTTTATTATTTAATATTTAGTATTATCTCTAGCAGAGTAGGGAAGATAAGCACTGATGTGAGCTAAGAGCTTACCCATGTGAAGTCTCATATATTATTTTTAACCTTTAAAATGTATAAAAACAATTACCACATAATAGAATATCAACAGAAACATTTGAAAAAATAGTCATCAATTTGGTTCCCTCAAATATTGAAGGCAAAGATAATAAGAGAAAAATGGACTAACTCAAAATGTTCCTTGCATGACTTTGCAAGGTCAAAGGAATCAGTAGTGAGAAGCACTTTTGGAAGGTAATGTAAGATACCTGAATCATGGAATTCATCTTTGAGCATCAAGTTTATGGCAAGGCCAGAGGAGTGCTGCACAAAACAATATTGTCTTAATGCCACTGAATAGTCCCTCTTCTCAAAGCTAAGAAGAGAGCTGGTTTACAATAAATATTCACAGAGACATCACTACCCCAGTTTCCCAAAGGCTCATAGGGATTTAAAAGCAGTTTAGGTCCACAAGGTGGTACACACCTGTAATTCCAGCTACTCAGGGGACAAAGGCAGGAGGATTGCAAGTTTGAGAATAATAGCCTGAGCAACTTAGAGAGACCCTGTCTTAAAATAGATTAAAAAAAAAGTGGTATAAATTAGCACTATAGCACGTGACTTGCATGCATGAAACTCTAGGTTCAAACCACAAGAGTTAAAAAAAAAATGCACTGCCCATCTAAGGACACACTGATTATCCTTTATATCTGTATTTTGAGGGCCTCTATGGGTAAAGTAGACACTTGACTCCTAAAACACATCTAAAAGAGTAATTTTAACATCCAAATGTTAAAACCCACTTTATATACTGCTATATAAAATATATTGAGACCAGGAATAAAGGAAGAAGGAAGAGAATTTCCCATCTGTTATTTGAATATCTGAGCTTAAAATTCCTGGGTAAGAAAGGAAATGCTGAATATTTTCAATAAAAGGAGATCAGCTGTGAGATGGCACCTATTTTCAGTATTGGTCAGGAGGTGGGGTAAGTCTTAAGGGTGAACTTAGCTCACACTAATATTGCCTCAATCCTTAACTATCTTCCTTCATATAGTGAACAGCAGCTAAGTATTTTGATTATTACTATGAAGAATCTGTTGCTATAGGTGGTGCTATAGAGATAAATTATTAAATAGCTTCAAAGATAGTTTTTAGAGATCAGAAACTAACCAGAAAAGAGGTATAATGAAATTAATACAATCAATTGCATATATAAACAAATAATCACACTGTCCATTAATAATTTTCCAAACTAAATTTTTGGAAATATGAAAAATAATTTTATCCTTAGCTGTGATAAACTACCAGTTAAGAGGAAAAGGAGGTTCATTTATTTTTATGTATAGACTAAATATCTTTCAACTAAACGCATCAAATTTCTTCCTAAGTATAGACATCTATGTACCATCTCTAACAGTCACAGTTTATAATTTTAAAACAATTTCACATGCTAGGTGTTGATATTTAATTTTTTCCAAAGCAAGATGGATTTGAGTGTTTATGAGTATAAATGTTTTAAATATATTAATTACAAAATTGCATAGTTGATACTTCAACATTTTGTCACAGAGGGTATTTTTATATACTGACAAGAAAAATTCAAGGGAAATATTTTCTGCTTGGTTTGTACATTCACATCAAGAACAAGGTTGAATCAGACAGTTAACATATATTAATAGGTCAATGTAGGAAAATATACTTCCTTTTTTCTGACTTAGTCAAACATTTAAAATATAGATATGAAGAATAGTATTATCAGCCCAGTGAATTTTCATATTAGCATCTAGATATTACAGCTATTCAACAAATGAAAACCACTAACTTCAAGTATCCTTCTTGACATTTGAAGACTGACTGATGGCAGATGAATTTTACTACAATGCATTGGTGAGCCAACTTTGTGAGGTTTAATAAAAGACAAGTCAGTATTTCACCTGCATCTTTAGAAGCTCTAACTTCATTAGCTATTCCCCCATCCTATCTATTTATAATATGCAATAAAATACTATTGATTTAAAAATCAGGATATTATAATAGTAAATGGTCTTGTTGTAAGTGGTTTATAGCAGATTTCTTTTGGGGTCACTCACTACATGTTATTTACTAGCATTTTGTGGTAGCTACTCATATCCATATCAGGAAAATGACATATATTTTCTACTGTCATTTTCCCCCAGGACAATCCAACTCTACTGAGATGTAATCTTGAATGAATCAGAGAACACTTAAAATGCATTTTAAAACAGGGTTTATTCAGAAAACTCACATTAATGATACCATAAATAATCTTCTAGGAGGAAATGGATTAATTCCATCGTTTACATGGATGGAAAAAAAATAAGCTAAAATGTAGATGCTAAACGGATGAATAAGACCAGATCCTGTTCTCATGGAGCTGACATTTTAGTAAGAAACATCAAACATAATTTAAGAAAATTAAACAAGTACAAATTTACATTAGGAAAAGTGCTATGCATATAAACAAAGCTTATGCTATAATTACTGAGTTGCTACTTGAGAGTGGTGGAGACTTTTTAGAGACAGACGACTGAAGATATAAAAGACGTAAGACTCCATCCAGTGAAGGCAAGATTAAGGGAAAGGTACTCTAAGTAGAAAGAACAGCTCTCACACTGGCACTAAGGTAATGGCAAGCTTAGGACATACAAGGAAGAAAATCACTGTGGCCTGAATGTCATGGGAGTGAGAACAAGCTGTACTAGATTAGTTGGGAATGATAGGCAGAGACAGGATTTTAGAGTTTCATAAACAAGCTGTTACTGTTTATATGTGAAGTGTCCTCCACCTCCCTAAAGCTATTGGAAACATTATATAGAATGTAGCAATGTTCAGAGGAGAAATGATTACATTATGAGAGCTATAACCTTACCAGTGGATTCATTTGATGGATTAATAATTTGAATAGATTAAGGTAGTAATTTAGGCAGGTGGGGTACGGCTGAAGAAAGTAGATCACAGGAGGTATGTCCTTGGGGGAATTTATCTTATCCCTGTGTCTTCTCTTTCTCTCTTCTTCCTGGCTGCTACAAACTAAGCACATCCTTCCACCATGATGCTCTGCCTCATCTTGGGCCCAGAGCAATGAAGCTGACTGAACCTCTGAAGCCACAAGCCCAAAATAAGCTGTTTCTCCTTTAAGTTATTCTTACCAAGTATTTTGGTTGTGGTGAAGAAAGCTAATACACCAGTTTTATTAAAGTCAGGTCTTTACTGTTAGCGAGAGCAGTCACATGAAGAAATTTTAAGGAAGGTCTTGATGCCTTTTTGTTCACATCCTATAAAGAATGCTCTGACTTCTCTATGAGGAATAGTATACAGGGAGGCAAGAGGGAAGGCAGTATAGTGTTAGAAAGTTTGTGCAATTGCCCAGGTAAGACAGGATGATGGTTTGAGTTAGATGGAGGTTGTAGAGATAGAGAACATGCCCAGATTTGGAGTAAGCTTTGGAAGTAGAATCAATAGGACTCGATGAATTATTACATGTAAGGGGTGAGGGAAAGAGGGAATTCCAGATTTTTATTGTGATTAACAATGGATGTTGGGGCTAGTTACAGAGAAAGAGATGTGTAGGGGAGAAATAAGCAATCAAAAGGTTCTTTTTTGAAGGGTGTGTTAGTCTGCTAGGGTTTCCATAGCAAAATATCAAAGACTGGGTGATTTAATCATTAGACGTTTGCCTCTTGGTTCTGGACTCTGGAAGACTGAGACAAAGGTTCCAGTGGAGTTTGGTTTCTGTTGAGAGCCCTCTTCCTGGCTTGTATATAGCTGCCTTCTCAAGATCTCTTTAAAAATGTCCTCTCTGTGTCTCTTCCGATAAGTACACTAACTCTATTGGATATGGGTTCTTCTTTTAGGAGCTCTTTTAACTTTTATGAATTGGCTTCTTATTTCAAATGTAGCCACACTGAGCATTAGGGCTTTAATATATGAACATTTAACATTTAACATTTGGGGGAAAGGCCACAAACATTCAGTCAGGAAGAGTCAGCTAAGAATACTGGGAAATGGCCAATGAGAAAGAAAGAAAATGAAGAGCAACAGAAACCAAAACATACAAAGTCTGACAAGGAGGGTTAACTGTGTCAAACACCTATGGAAGGTCAAATAAATAAGGAAAGGGTTTAGCAACATATAGGTCATTGGTGAACTTGACAATAACTATTTCCAAAGAGTGGAATGGGTGCTTGCTGGTGAGAAGGTGGAGATGGTAGCTCTAAAGTAACTCTTCACAGAAATTTTGCTGTAAGGAAGAAGAGAAAAATCGAGAGTTAAATTTATTATGCTATCTGGCAGATGCTGTATTTGTATGTTCACGAGAAGAATCCAATACAGAGAGAGGATTAAAGAAAGAAATTACAGAAGTGAAGGATTTGAGATAGTGAAAGAGAAAAGGGATCCAGAGACTGAGCAGGCAAGAGGAGCTGGTCTTGGGAGAAGAAAAGGCAGTTGATCTGTAGCAATGGGTGGGGTAGGGGTAAAGGAGGGGCAGAAGGTAGGGAGTGCTGATCAATGTGATCCTACAATATGTATAATCAGAAAAATGAGAGATCACACTCCATTTATGTATGATCTATCAAAATGCATAAATGCATTCTACTTGTTATGTACAACAAATTAGAACAAATAACAAAATTAATTTTAAAAATTTTTAGAAAAGAAAATAAGGGGTGCTGGTCTTGGTAATTCTGGGTTGGTATATTTATAGTGGGAAGTTGATAGAGGCCTTTCCTCTCTGCTTAGGTCAAGATCTAATATATTAAAGTGCTCAGGTTTAAGGAGATGCCATCACTTGTAATCTGCTACTAAATTCACCAAAGACTTCTGTGTTGAATGTGTTTTTAACTGATCTAGATGAATGCTGAATCATAATTAAAATTAGATTCATTCTGGGAGATAATTTTACCTCACAAATATGATTTATTATAAAATTAAGAAAATTAAAAGGGAACAAGGGTCCTTTTTGAAGAATGGTCCATGATTCTTGATGTCTGTGACCCCATCGTTCAATAAGCAATCCAATCAGGACAATTAGGAGTAGTACCAATCCCAAATTTGAGCATAAAGAACATTCCATATTTCAACCTTGCAAAATGTCTACATCTTCTATCTGCATAAAAATATATCTACAAACCAGATTACATTGTTTTATGTTCTGTGTTCTGTGATATCATATCTGGGATACCTGCTGAATGGGCAGAATTTCCAGTGAGAGGGCTCGCTACTGTCAAGCTGAAAGAGATTACGCCTGTTGAATTATGCCAACACCCATTGTGATGCAGAAATGAATCAAAATTCCACACATATATCCTAGTTATTTGGAAAACGAGGGGCATTCAGAGTATGATTATGTTGATGAGAATTATTCCTTAAACTATATTGTCAAAAAGTAGTCTGAGGTCCCCAACTTCCATCTGCCATGAAACACATTTACTCTGACCTTACAGATTTGTTCAGTGACAATCTTCATACTGAAGCTTTTGTCTTCAAAACTACAGAAATATGTAAGTTACAGGACAGTCATCTCATTTTTTTGGATATTAAAGTTGTGTTAAATAACATCAAATATACATAAAAGACATTGCCATAGCCTATTGAAACATGTTCAAGGTGAAAAATCTGCCACAGTACAACTCTACTTTCAAGTTGCAACGTTAATTGCAATGTTAATTGCAATGTTAATGCTGACAGCCCTTTGCCTTTAACAGAAATAACTACTGAGTCTCTCTGGTACAAAACTATATATTCTGGTATGGAATTTCTTTTTTTCTTTCATCAACCCATAATAGGAAGTGAGAAATCTTGAAATTGTATAACTTCTTTTGGTTTCCTTTAAGAGTTTTTAATTTACACTTGGATTTTCCTTCTGCAAATTGTTTATATATTTGCACACTTCTTTCATTTGCAAGACTGATGCACCTTCCCTAGTCATTCAGAGCATCACATTGGTGTACTCTTGCCCCATCCCCCCAATGAGTTCAACAGGTACTATATATGCTGCTATAGTTTTTGTGGTTTAGCATGTATTTCCAAACTTCAGTCAACAATAATGCATCTTCACAATTTTTGTTAGATTATGATTTCCTATTATTCACTTAAATGATTTTGATGCAATACATTTATTTTAAAAGGAAACATTACATCACCCCAGTATACCAGTATACTTGTAAATACCATATGATAATTAAAACCAAAGGTATTTACCTATGTTGGGGTAAAGGTTTCCTTATTTTGTAAGTTGAAAAATATTCAGCTTTTTAAAAGCAATTAAAATAAACAACAAAGCATAAATAAGAAAATACATGCATATCTACAATGATTCATACTTAAAAACAAGTTTCTCAAAGAGAAAAATGAGAATGTTATGATATTTCACCAATAAAGAGATTTTCTAATTAATATCAATGTCACAGTCACCACAGGTTCTTGTAGTTCCACTACAGATTTTACCTTGTGCTTCAAAGGTCCAGTTTCTTTTTTTTTAAAGATCACTTCTATTGGCGTATTATAGTTGTGAATAATAGCGGGCTTCATTGCTAAATATTAGTACATGCACATAATACAATTTGCTCATTTTCATCCCCTAGTGTCTCCCCTTTGCCTCCATCCCTAGGAACCCCATTTCTCTACTCCACTTGTCTCCCTTTTATTTCCATAAGATGCCTCCTGCTCCAACCCCCTTTTTTTCCCTCTCCCTCTGACTTCCACATAGGAGAGAAAAAATACAACCCTTGACTTTGTGAATTTGACTTATTTAGCATAACATGCTTAATGCTCTCAAATTCCATCCATTTTACTGCCAATGGGATAACTTAGTTCTTCTTTATGGTGAGTTAAATTCCATTGTGCTTATACACCACACTTCGTTTCTTCATTTGTCTGTTGATGGACGCTTAGGCTGGTTCCATCATTTCAAAGCCTATTTCAAATAATTGATCATTTCAAATCATTGATCTAAAGTGGTTCTTAGAAGGAAGTGAGGAAGAGGGAGAGGAAGACAAAGAGAACAGGAGAGGGGAGAGAAGAGGAAGGAGGAGAGTGGGAGCACACAGGTAGGAAGTAAAGGAAAAAAGGAAGAGAAGGAGGGATAATTTTCTTTCTTTCCTTATAAGACAGCTTTTGAGATGCTTTTTCTCTCCTGTGCCTAGACTGTTTCAAAAGAGAATTTAAAATAGCTTCAAGAATTACGGACTGCACAAAATAATAAGTAATGTAGAAAAATGAAGATTAATCCAGAGGTGGTAGAGTTTATATAGTTTATACTCTTACTCAGTTCAGCTGCTGAAGGTGGGCTTCCTGGGCCTAAAGGAAAGAAGGAAATGCAGACTAAAATTAAAAGTCAAAGAGATAATTTTTCAGCACAAATGTATCTATTCCAGTTTTCTTTCATGTTTACTCATGAAGGAAATGCTGTGTGAATACCTTAACAATACCTTTATGTTAAATACAGTGACCATCTTTATCACTATTTTTTTTTATTTTACACCCACCCCCCTTAGAATATCACACGTACAGGTTGGAGGTATAAAGTAATGGATCAGAATCAGCTGAATCAGGTGTCTTGCTTACTTTGTTCAGGTAGATAGATGTCTAAGAGTCTGGATTTCTTCAAAGATAGAAGTCAGGTTATTTAGAGGAAAAGATTAGCTAATAGTTCCTAAACTCAAGCATTTTAATATGTCTTTTCCAAGTCATAATGAGCTCACCTTGAAAAACTTAGAAAGACAAGAAAAGATAAGAACTTAATTGAGTTTCTTTCTTTTACCTTTATTATTTTTCCTATTTTCATGTAACAATTTATATTTTATTTTACAAGACTAGGTGGAAATTAAGCAGGTATCATTTTACATTTTTTTCTGATAATAAAAGTAAAACAGAAATTAAGACAATGCAGGAAACAGGGTGAAGTAAAAACTAAAACTTGCCCTTCTTCCTCTACTCTATAAATATATTCCCTAGAAGTAATACCTAGCATCACTCTAACATAAGTGTTCATTTAAAAATATAATCATGTGTAATATATAATATTCATATGCATACAGAAAGATGTAGGTAAAAGTGTTTTTGCACAAATGTTGACATATGTGTTTTTCCTACAATTTGTTTCTTTTTATAAACCAAGTTATGACTTTTGCTCCAAGCCAGTGCACATTAATCAGCCTCATTCACTTTCACAACTGCACAGTGTGAACTGTAATGATACATCATAATTCATTTAACCACCCCTCATTCAGGGATATTCGAGATGTTTCCCCTAACTTGCTTATAAATAATATTGGAGTCCACATAGTGTTGATGTCATGGTCTGGCATCTCTGCAGGATCAAATATCATCGCTCACTGATGGTTCGGCACATTCATAATTTTGAAAGGCACTGTCAAACTCCAAAAAGTTTGAACCTCTTTAACTCCCCCAGAAATGGAGCTAATTTCTCCAAATACTACACTTCAATTTTGTGCTTACCAAATGCTCATGTTAAAATAGGGCCATAATGTGAATTAAACATCCTTTAAAACTCTTTGTCAGTGTTTTTTCTATAATCCTCACTGAGTTACTGACTCTTTACTTTGATTTTCTGAAGCTCATAATGGTAATATCAACAGAATTCTTTTGCTTTATATTAAATAATGCAGCATAAAATGTTAGCATTGCATCTGTCATATTTAAAGACTCAGCAAATGCTGCTGTAGTTCAGTAGTGAAAACAGCCATTTATGGAGCCAGAAAGCTCTTGTTCCTATTTCAGCTCAGCAATTTACCAGCTGTCTTGACCTCTCTGTGTCTCAGTTTTCTCATTTGCAAAATAGAGATAATAATAGTACCCACCTTCAGAGGTTGTTGTGAGATTAATCAGGATGCACAGAAAGAGAGTTCAGCATTTAGTACACTCTTAAATGTTAGGGATCAATAATATTATGAAGCAAAATTATTTTACATTTTCTCACTTTTCAATGTTTCACTACAACAAAAGGTATGCAAGAAAAATGCATATAACTCAGTACATAATTCTAATTATTTCACTAAACTAGAATCCTAAAAATGACATTCCTGTATCAAAAGGTATGTGCTATTTTAAGATTCTTGCTATATTGCATTCAATTTTCTTTCCAGAAGATTTATGTATCTGTTATTTTATTTATTTATTTATTTATTTATTTATTTATTTATTTTTACCAATTTGTATTCCCACAAGCATTAGACAAGCTGGGGCCCATGTCAGCACAATCATGGAAGTGTTCAAATGTACTACATTAATTTTTATCTTTTGCAACCTGATAGTAAGATTCTTAACTTATTTTTTTATCTGCATTCTTATGATTATTAGAGAAGTTTAACTGCTCTTCCCCAGAGTAACTGTCAGTTGTAATTTTCTATGAAATATCTACAGCATTTTGTCAAGTATTTAATAGAATTTTCATTTTTATTTATTAATTAATGAGAGCCTTTTAGACATTAACCTGGTCCTGACAATATTGCATGGCATAAATATTCAATTATACCTTTCTTTATGCCCCTGTTGCTCACTTCCAAAATTCTTCAGTTTCTCAGGTTTTATTCCTGAGAGGGTCGTTTGAAAGTCAAGCTCATATTTTTGAAACTTAATGATGTGGTCCTGGCCATAGAAGAATATGTATTTTATAAATTATAAATTTTGATTCAAAAGTATGGTCAGAGGGATAGTGATCACATGGTACCAAGGATGACTGTAGCTATTGAGTTATTTGTACAAAAGTCCCTAAATTGGGGAATGTGCAGGCACCATAAAATATGCCTTATTTTATATCAGAAAGTATTTACCTTTTACTAAATGGTTAGCTGCCTCAACACATTAGTTGATCATTTATTTCATTTCTCCAACTTTTTAATGCAGCCTGTATCAAATTTTACATTGTTCTTTAAGGTTTATTTTGATTCAACTGATCTGACAATTCTTATGCCACTTACATGTTTTAATTAATTTTTATTTCTATTACACAATTGTTGGCGGCAACTGTCTTTTTCTGTAAATTTTCAAAATTGCTTTAGTTATTATTTTGGGCTTAAATTCAAAAGGAACCACAGAGTATAAAGGCTATTCTCAATAAAAAAACACATGGAAATGGTCAAATCTGTTAGTTAATTTGGAAAAAATGACACTCTTGCCAATGCTATTGTCAGTGAATATTAGTATTTAAATAGTTCCTCTCTTCGAATTTATTAGTATCCTCCTTTGTGACTTTGCAATGATTAATTTTTGTAAATGTTTCAAGAATGCTTAAAGGAAAGAATTATCTTTAAGGAAGAAATTTGGGTATATTTCATTGGTGCAACCATGTCAGTTTTATCAAATTCTTTGATAAAGAATTTGTCTGTATTTTAAAATATTGTATCTTAAAAAAATTCTCAACATTTTAGAAGCATACAGAATAGTACCAGAAAACTTTTTTTCCTAACACCCACTATTACCAATAATCAACTCACAGTTTTAGTTCATCCTTATGCTTAATATTTCCCCTATCCCTGAATTATTTTAAGTAAATTCTAAACTTCATAAAATGTTTTATAATTATTTCACTGTTTCCTCTATATTTCTAAAATAGAACTCTTTGAAAATCAAACAATATTAATATTGCACCTAAATAGAACTAACAATAATAGTATCTTCTAATCAGTGTTCAAATTTCTAATTGTTGCATAAATTTTCTTTTCCTTTTTTTAAAACAGTTTGTAAGAATAAGGATCCAGATAAAGTCCAAGCATAGTGATCGGATTATGTGTGTGCAATGTTTCTTGTAGATTCCTCCTTTCTCACCTGGTATTCTCATCTGTAGTAAAAGAAATCAGGTTGTTTATAGTGTCCCACAGTCTGGATTTTGATGATTACATCCTGGTGGTCTGTTTTAAAATGTTCCTCTGTTCTCTGGATTTGCTATAATTTATTAATCAGATCTGAACTTCAAATTCAATTTCTTTTTTAAGCAAAACTGCATCTCAGGTATGATGAATCTTTCCATTGGAGGGTGCTTTGTGCTGGTTGTTGTTTTGTAATTTAGCAGTTTGTAATAATCATCCAGCTCCATTATTTCACTTTGAGTTGCAAAAGAGTGCTATTTTTATTTTATCATTTCTTCTTCCCTTATTAGGCAATCTTTTATAAAGAAAAAATTCCCCTCATCATCCTATTGGTTACCTTCAGATACAAATCAAACAGGAAATGATGATAAAATGTTTGTCTTTTCCTTTATCAATTTTGTCATTATTTTGGTCTATTTTAAATGTGAGAGGTTGAGCAGAACTTTAGTTGCTAATGATGATATCTCTATCTGCTTTTTCTCATATTCCTAACAGTTTCTGTTTTGAATATATTAACAGTACTATTCAGTACATAGCATTTTTTTTTTTACACTTTTAACTGCTTTTAAGTCTGAATTTATCCTTTGTCATCTAAGGATGGCTGGGGGAAACTAATTTTATTTTGTCTCAAATTAGTACTACCTTCTTATTTGGATTTTATACTGAAAATTATCTGTTTCTCTCTTCCCTTTTCTATATAAAAACATACATCTTATTGAAAAAGTCAAATCACATAGAATTTTAAATAGTGAAAGCAGAAAGATTATACTCCTCCTCAATATTCATTCACCAGGAAAAACAGTGTTGAACAGTTTGGTATCTATGCTTTTTGATATTTTTCTATATACACACGGATACAAATGCATATAATCCAGGCACATGCATATACGTGTATAAGAAAGGAGTATGTTTATACATAATCTACAAGTTATATTCATAGATCTTATCTCACGGACCTCCAAGATATGCTTTACTAGTAATAAACAAGAGTTTTTGTTTTCCTAAATCTTACGGCAATAAATTTGGTAGATGTACCTGTACAAATGCTTCCTACTTATTCTTAGAAAGAGTATACATATTTTAAATGTTTTTAATTCCCAACAAATATGTTCCAATGAAGTGGTATCGCTGACTCCAAGTATAAGCTTTTTGCCCCATATTCTAACCAATACAGTATATTCATTTTTTAAAAACATTTGCTTATTTGATGGAATAATGGCAGCTTATTGTTTAATATGCATTTTCCTGATTATCAGTGTGTTAAAGATTTATGTTTACTCCATTGTTGTATTTATATCTTATTTGAATTCTTAGTTCACATTCTCTATGTGCATGTTTTCATAGCTGTTTTATTGTCAAGTTGGCAGAAATTTGGTTTGTACTTAATCTCCAGGTATAAAAGCTTAACCTGAAAGTGTGGTTAAAGATTTGGTTATTATAAGATAGCAGAGGATTGAAAATTAGCATAATATGTCAAGAATGTGAAATAATAATGTTTTGCATTGATGACAAAAGGCATAGCTTTATGTTTTGGAAATAACCAAAGGAAAAGAAAGTTAATCATTTATGAAAATTCAAGAGCCTACTTTGGGCACACAAGTAGGTAAAGATAATATATGTGATTTGCACCAATATTTTCCTTATAAAACAGTTCTGAATTTTATGCCCATTACCCAGTGGTAATTTCCTATAAAAAGAAGTAGAAGTGTGCCATTCATGTCAATATTTCCCTTTCTGTTTCCATGGCAGACATCACTAGTCAATCCTGATAGTCTTTCCTCTTGAACTTATATAAAACTATCATAGTCCTTTTTATTGTAGTTCTCAAGGCTCATTTTTAATTAATGTGCATAAATAATCAAAATGAAATTGACTTACATTTCCTGTCATATACCCAGACTCATTTAATTTGAGCTTCTACTGAAGCCATGGAGGTGTCTCTTTTGTTTCCTGATATTTTCAACAATGCATGGAACATGCTAGGTATTCAATAAACATTTGTTGAATGAATGGACAAATAATATCTTAGACAAAAATTTTCAAGGAATTCCCTTTACATTCACAATAAATTTTAATAAATCTTCAGTTTTATTAACTGGGTTATCTGTTAACTGGGTTATCAGTTTCTGAGCATTTTAACTTGGTGGTCACTAGTTCTGAGGTTGCTAAAGAAAATCTTTAGGTTCAGATGCTATTTGGATACTGAGGGTTCATTGTAAGAAGATAATTTTTTATTTGAAAATAGAATTCTTTGGAATTTCTGTGACAATAGGAATCACAACAGAAACATTCATGGAAAATGGCTAGATTTTCAAATACCTTGAACATCCTTAGTTTGATTAGCATTCTTCAGTTCTGTTCCTCCTGAATTTGCAATTTGATTTTAGATCAAACTTGACAGTGGGTTTGACTGTGACTAAATTGAACTGGATGGTAAAACTTATACCATATTTTTGTAAGGTTAACATCTTTTCTGATCTGAATGTGAGTCTAGAAAATATGACTTCGAGTTGGTTTGAGCAACAGACATACATGCTTGTCTTTTTCTTTTTTATCCTTTCTTTTCTATTGTTCTTTGTCACACCTCCCTCCCTCCCTGAAGCTTTAGTGCTGACCCAGATAAAGCCAAATTAAGAAATATGGCAACTTTATTTGAATTGCTTGAAGACTGTAGCTCAATTTAAAAATGAGTAAGATAGAAATAAGAGTATGGAAGAAAAGTAAATAATTTCCTTCAGAGATCAGGAAACAGTTCAGTTATATGACAAGGTGGCAGATTTTTCTTGCAAGAAGTCCTGTTACACATGGTCACTTTGTATCCTCAGCTTGATTAATTTTCCAGACTTCTTGGTTACCTCCTTCATCAGTTTATTTGAAAACTAACATTGTTTCAAACATTCATTTTCATATTATCTCTCACAATTTTGTAAAAGTTTCTATATTACAAAATGGAAAATTCTGTGCATGCACATATTTAATCCTACTAGATGTTTCTATCATTATTTGGATACCAAAAAATAAAAAAATAAACAGAAATCAGACCCATTTGGAAGTGTCCTTTACCATGTGTTTACACTGACCTGTGTTTCCAATTCCAAATCAAATATATTTCCAGTAAGCCACTTCTGTCTAAAATCACGTAACTGTATTTTTAAAAGGAAGAAAAATTTGTGGTACACCAAGAACACAGGAAGAATAGCTTTTTATGGGCACATACAAATGAATGCAAAAATGACTGTAGTAGGTAGCTAAGCATTTCCTGCACGAGGGTTTTATTTTTAAATTTCGCATGAATAGGTGACCGACTTCGCTTCTCCTCTCTTTGTTGAAGGTTTGGTGGCTAAGATGGAAGCATCTCTTCCTTACTGCTGAGCTCAATTTGCAGTTCAGATCATTTCCTTGCTGGAAGTGAAAACAGCACTCTAATAACTTGGTGACAGTAACTATTTGACCAGGCATGCATAGTAATCATTAGATTATTTATGCCGTCTATACAAAATGTAATCCAAAAATCTCTGTAGTTCTGTCTTGCTAGTAATTAATCTATAAAATCATGCAGGTGTAAGTGCTTGGAATCTCTAAGAAGGTGGTCTTTTTTTTCTTTTTGCATTCCTTAGCACTAGTGTGAATGAAATCCAGTTGCACAGAGACTGAGTCTGTCTAAAATCCAGAAAATTTGGAATTCCAAATAATAATCAGTTCATTTCTTCAGAAATCTCTCTTTGCTAACAAATGCCTGAAAGCCTTAAAGGCTAGTAGTTTTCATTACAAGATGAGAAATGCCATTGTAAATATATTTAAAAACTGTTACCACTTTCATTTTGAAATCTATCCTCAAGAGCCACAGTTTGGGGACTGAGAAAATGTTTACTTTTGGCATGAATAACCTGTCTATGAACAGGTATAGTGTTTGTGCTTTTGTGATATAAACTGATTCACATTCTTCCTGAGGATGAAGTAAGGACCCCTGGGACAGGGCACTCAGGTCTAGAGAGCTTTCAAACCTCTGCAGGAAGACTCAGGCATCACCTTATTCTGAGGAAGTTCAAATGATTTAAAAACAGGATAGTAGCACTGGTTATGGTATATGCTGGTGACGGTATCAAAACCAAAATTAGCTAATCCTAATGGAAACTAAAAGGATCTGGGTACTTCTATTAACTGAACATCAATCCTTTTGTGTGATTCAATTAAAAACATCAATAAAAATCTTATTTCAAAAGTCACAAGTAGAGTGTCTACCAATATAGCACATACCATAGATAGAAACCTGCTCAACCCCCTCTGAATCATTGCCTGTTTTAATAAGTATTCAGAAATTATACTCAGACTTCAAAAGAAATTGTAAGGAATTGTTAGCAGGTTTATTAATGTTTTATGTTTTATTAAAAGTTTGGGTGTACATTTCACAATGAGCAACATCAAAAATCAGACTTTCTGCCTGTAATTTTGCTTCCTCCTGTCTTTCTGCCTTTGGGATTCACTCTTTTCCTTTCATCAGCTGCCATTTTCAGCAGCATGCAGTAATTTCATGGCTCATTGCAAGCGCTGAAAACCTTTGAAACCACAAATGCTAACCTACCTGGCCTGCAGCCATTTAGGAAGAGATTAATTTAGCAAACAGAAGCAAAACACTTTCTACTTCTAGCCTGTGCATAATTTCACTTCTATCTATATTTATTTTACAGTGAGCAGCGTAATGACAATTTCAGTAATTGCAACTCTATAAAAATTTGCCTACCTAGCTTATCTCACTATCACAAGACTGTGAGTCAGTCAGATTAGAAAAAGTACAGCATGTGAAACAGCACTGGTTGCCTTCCAAAAATATGGGCCTTCTATAAAAACTCAAGTGATGCTTTGCACTTGTTTGTGTTCTTATCTATTAGGCAACGGTTTCTTCCTGATGTTTTGATTGGGACGGGTGTGTTCCTCTTTAATTCATGGTGATTTATGAGGGCACTCTCCTTACAAACAGACCAATGTATTTGGAAGATGAGAAGTGCCAGCCCATTTCTGCAGACTTTGTTATAAATGACTGTTATGTTGCTGTCGAGCAATTTGAACAGAAGAGAAAGTCCATCTGGGGCAAATTTAAGCTATCACGCTTGGAAGGATTTCAAGAACTAAATTAGCCCACAAACTGTTAGCTAAAAATAAAAGTTTTATTGTTTTTTGTCCCACTTAAAAATCCCACCATTGAAATTAACATCAATTATACCTACTGTATATGTATACGTATAGCTTTCCTTGTGGGATCATTCCTTGCTTCCTTTTATTCATTTGTATAGTTCTTGTGCTTGCAAACACACACACACACACACACACACACACACACTGTTCAGCAGATAATGAACACAGAGAGAAATAGGGACTCAAGCAAAATAATATTTAAGAAATAAGAGAAACATAATGAAAATGGAAGTCAACCAATGCATCAGAAAAGCAACATTCACATGATTTAACTGGTAAGAGGCATCATGAGGGAATTAAATTCAAGAAGAAGGTTGGGAGAGGAGATTTCCATGTGACCCTGTTGACATCACATTCTAAAGCTGGGGGCTTGTCTTTGAGGATGTTCTATATGGATATGTAGGTTAGGACACATTGCTAAGTGATTCTTAGATCAGCTAGAGGGAGTGGGGGCCTCTCTTATAAGTGACTATGATGTTATAGAAAGAGTAATTCAGAGATGGGAATCTAGGGTTGAGGGTTGAATATTATAGCCTGGGTTATCCTCAAGAAGACAGGGAATTGGTAGTCAGTGAATGACCTTGAGGCATGGAATGGTTTCTCCAGTCCTCTGATAAAAGATCCTTACTTACCATCCTAGCTTGCAAAAAGATTGCTGCCAGTAAAACAAGACGGAGTAATAAAAAGGAGAAAAAGGAGAACAGCCAGACACTATATATATAAGGCATACAGTTAAGGTGCTGCATCTTTTCCATTTTATTCATTCCTTTCTCCTAAGTAATAGCAGTTGAACATAATTCTCTTCTTGTTTACTCAGATTTGAATATTCTGTACTCCATAAAAGAAATTCTCTGACATTAAACTTGTTTATGCACTGTTTTTATATTAGCTAATTCATTTAAGCATACAGATACACAGACGGCAGTAGGATGACTGGCCAACCCCCACAGATGTACACCTCCAATCTGGCATCCCATAACATTCATAAAATATGTCAACACAGCCTGGAATTTTTCCATGGTTTATGTTATGCTATTGGTGTTCGTAGCGTACTGGCAAAATATTTCATTTGAAATTTGTGGTAGTAAAAAAGAAAAAAGAAATTCTTTCTATGTTTGAGGCCATTTGCAAAAATACTTGATCAATATCCTTCACATATAATAAGCACTTAAATCAACACAAATTGAACAAGAGAAACATTCATGTGCCTGGGTGTTGTATAATAAATAACAATTCATTTCTTTGAACAATTGATGGTAATTATGCTTGTCTTAATGATCATTTTGAAAATGCAGAGCATCTTTGCAATAATGCCCAAAGAATCATAACATTGTGTGATAGAATCAAACCAATAACAGAAACATATTCATAACCAATACTGGTTATTCTGTAGGAATATATTTCCTAAGCAAATAATAACTTTTGGTGAAAAGTGTTACCAGCAGTATGTGACTAGTAATGGTGAAAAATCCATAACCACAAAGTCAAGAAAAATAGCTTATTTGGGGAAAGAGCTCGGTGAGTTTACATTTTTCCTTCAATGAATGATTTTTGCCTCCTTGCTGCTGGAGGATGCTCAATCCCACTGAGCCCTGAACCAGTGACTAGAAGCTTCTATCAGTCAGTCCTTCAGAATGAGCAATGAGAAAGAACCCTTGTTCCATCCTCCAGGGACCTCAGATCTTAGGAGACTCCACCTTACGTGGTTTTACATGTCTTATCCTCAAACTGTTGAAGATGACACAGTCCCAAGGGTCATTTTTGTTTATCCTTTTGTTTATCCTGCTGCTTTGCATTTTTGTTTATAAGTCTTATGACAGAAAAACTAAAGGGTTACTGTGGTGTAGTGGAGAGACACAGGTCTCTGGAATTCAATGGACACTATAACCTTTCCTCTCCAGCTCTACTTTTCAAATTATGCTATTTTAAGCAAATATCCTTCCTCCCTGTAAGAGTCTGAGTGTTCATGTCAAAATTTGTATGTTGAAGTCTTAACTCTGAAAGAAATGGCATTAAGAGGTGGGGTTTTGGAAAGTTGAATAAGTCATAGGAGCAGAGCCCTCACGAAGATGATTAGTGCCCTCCTAATGGAAGCCCAGGAGAGACCCGCCATGAGAGAACCTAGCCGAGATGGCCACCTGTGAGGGAGTGTGTTATCATAAGACACCAAATCTGCCCTCACCTTAGTCTTGGACTTCCCAGTCTCCAGAAGTATGAGAAGTAAATATTTGCTGTTAATATGTTATTTTCTTTATGGCATTTTGCCAGAGCAGCCTAAAAAGACCAAGGCATCTTCTGATCATTATTTTTTTCTCTGCAAAACTGAAATAATAGCAAATGGTATGTAATTTTTACTGAGAGTTGGTGTTGTTATCTCTATTTTATAGCAGAAAAAACTGGGACACAGAGACTTAAAATGGCTCATCAGCTCACCCAGCTGTCACATGTTTGAATGGGGCTGGAAACCCAAGCAGCCTGGCTACAGAGAGCACTGATAAGCACTTCACCATCCTGCCTCATTCATGAGATATTTCTCTTTGATGGTTTTTACAAAGGTTAGCCATTCTCTCCTGGGCTTTTGGTGCTTTATTTATTTAATTTCACTTTACCCCCAAATTTAAAAATTCATTTGGGACACATCTGGGTGTCTCCATCATACCCATTAAGTTATTCATGAGGGCTCTGGTGTTGAGATTTTGAAGGCAAGTGAAGGGTTCTTCATGGCTTTCCACTATGTGGACCACATTGGATTTGGATATTTGCGAATGGAAAGATTAAGTAGACAAGACTTTGTCATACACAAAATAGATTACTAATAAGGAAAAATGTACATATATTATTTATCACTGACTATTACAGTCTTACTTTATTCTCATATTTTAGTACCCTATAGTTTTACATAAAAGATAGTCATTATGTGAGACTTTTAAATTTATAATTCCAAATATGTGCTTTGCACAGTTCCAATCCAGCCAATGCAGACATTGCCCTTTTTCTCTCCAGTGTCTTTTCTATTTTTCTGGATCATTCTTTGAATGAAATCTCCAGTAAATGCTGGTTTTCTTTATTTACATTTTCTGTTAAAGTTCTGAACAAATTATAAGAAATATCTGTATGGTCATGGTTCTACAGAGAAACAGGAAATGGAAAACACACTCATATGTGATCTGTCATCTGTAAGTTAGAGACCCAGGAAAGCCAGAGGTATAAACTCTAATGCCTGAGAGTCAGAGAGCCAGGGGTACAGGTTCTAGCTGGGTCTGAAGGCCTAAGGGCCAAGACTGCAGAACACAGAGAGTTCAATGTCCAGCGTAAACAGTTAGGCAGAGAGCAAATTCAGCCTTTTTGACCTTTTTGTTCCATTCAGGCCCTCAAAATGGGATGATGCTGGTAACATTGGAGAGGGTCATTTTCTGTATTCAGTACTCCAAATCAAATGCTAATTTCTTCTGGACACACTTTCTGGACATACAATCAAATGTATGTCTTTTGGATTATATGTCTTCTGGACATACAATCAAAAATAGTGTTTAACCAGCTGAGTGTTCCACAGCCTAGTCAAGAAGACACATAAAACTGAGTGTCACATTACCTATATTTGTCATTTTTATTAACCAAGTTTTGGTGAATTGATAGTAAAAACAATGGCTAAAAGAATGTCATTGTTATAAAGTGATTTTTTTCCCCTCAATTCTTCATAGCTAATTTCCAAGCAATTACTTTTCCATCATTTGTAGGTTTGTTTTTTATTTCATGTTTTTTAAATTTTTTTTTTTTTTTTTTTTGCTGTATTGGGGATTAAACCCAGGGCAAGCACTCTACAACAGAGTTATATCCCCAGCCCTTTGACTTAAATTATTTGAAAGAACTGCTCCAAAATGAGAAACAGTTACCAGCTTCCATATTTTTCCTGTTTGACTTTAAAAATGAAGAGAGATTTTGATAATTGAAATTAAATCTTGGAAATTTGCTGTAAAAATCAGGGTTCCAATCTCCAGTCAGCCTTAGGGTAAGGCTGTATTTCCTGAGCACTGGAGGGAAAGGGTACAAGATAGAATTCTTTAGTTATCTTCTAATTTAAGGTTAAGAGAACCTTTCTTTCCAAAAGGGAACAATGTGAACTTTGGTTTTTGTTTCCTTAGGCCCAAATAAAACCAATGGAGTCAGAATGTTTACTCCTAATTATCTTTCATGAATTTCTGTCTTTTTTTTCTCTGTTATTCTCTTTTCTTTTTTTTTTTAACCAAAAGATTGTTCATATTTGTAGGTCAGCATATTAATATCAGTACCAGGGTTTCAGACTTTGCAGACATAGGTTATAGGCTGTTTGTAATTTTCTCTATGTTTCCTAAATCTTCTTGAATTACTGAGTAGGTCATTTACTTTTTACTAAGAAAGCAGCTGGCAGTGTGGTGGGGGCATTGGATAAGTTACTTGGACAAGAAAAATTAAGACAGGCTCTATTTAAAGTCTAAATCTCATTTCTGTCCTCATGTTAGGGTTCAAAAGAGGTAGAATAAGAAAACTGCTCATTTCATTTCTGGCTTCCCAAGACATTAGATGGCCTGTTTACTAATGTCTTGTGTTGAATTGGACTGGCCAAGCTTTTGCTGAATTCTGTTTCTATCTTCAAATGAGTCTGTGTACCTTAATCAAATAAATACGCTATTATTTACAGAATTAGCAAATCTCTATAGAAACTTTTTAACATATGCCTTTCAGGCATTTTGTAATAAGTTATTATGGTGATCTTCCCAATTAATGAACATTAAATGTACTAAATGTGCTCCATTTCTCTCAATTCAAATGTTGAATGTGTAGGCAAACCAGCGTGTGTGTGTATGTGCATATGTGGAATGTTACAGAAAAGGTTTTCAAATGCATATGCAAAATATAGCCAGAATAAATGATAAAAATGCGATTTAATTCCAAGCTGATTATTCAATAAAAGCATGGCAATCAAGGAAAACCAGCTTTTGACTCAAAAAGAAAAAAAATGAAAAGGCTAGTTTCAGGCTGTAGTATATTGTCAAGACCGAGTTATAAACTTCTGAAAAACAGGAATTATAATGGAATAGCTGCTACAACCTTAAGTATAACGGTGTGAACGGCACTGCTATTATTTACTATGGTAACATAATAAAAGACAGCACTGTTTGGGCCATTATCCTCACTGCTCTTTTTTTCAGTATAAATCATTATATTTATTATCTGTCTTCTTGTATAGGGGGTCATGAGAAAGGCCAATCCAAAGCTGAAGAAACCTACTTTTCTAAAGAAATTGGGCCTATTTCTAATTCTTTTTCTTTATCAAATACAAGGGAACAGAGACTTTTTGTGAAAAATTGTTTCATGTAAGATTAAAGTGCAGATTATTGGTGAGAAAATGACATTCACTTCTAGACATTTTGTAGATGCCTAGGAGATACTGCCAGGTTCCCTCTGATATTTTTACCTTTCTTCCTTGGGGGAGTTGCTTGCTGGCAGGTTTTGAGCAGTGTGTGTTGAAGCTTTTATTTCGTTCTGGAGTCCTGTGTTATTATCTATTGATTGATAACTAAAGCTACGATCCTTGCAAAAGAACTCCTTTTGGGTGAAATTTCTTTAAACATTAGAAGTAAGTGTCTTACACAGCTTTTCTTCCCTTGGCAAAAATCCTACTGACTGTACTTATTTTCTTTTGCTTGAAGGAAGATGTAGTCATACTTGCTGAAATAGTTAATCATACTTTATTTATAAAAATTCTAGAGACAAGGGTAATCCAAATCCTCTAATAATTTGTTTGCATATTGCTTTTGAATTTATCGTCACTCACATCAAGACTCAGGCCCCTACTGTGAATAAATGTGACTTTTTGCAGAATGACAGCATCTCTATTTTCAACTCTCTGAAGGGCAGTCAAGAGCCTGCAGCATCTGGATATAAGGTTTAGCACAGGGAGGTGCGTGGGGGATTGAAGGCTGAGAATGAATGGTGGGAGTATCGAAGACGACAGGCAAAGGGCCCCTTTCTCACATCCATGAAAGAGAAAGTGAATGTAAAATATAGTTGAAATAATTTTTTCTGGATGGAAGCTGAACCTCACATCAAACAGCTTCTAACCCAAATGAGGCTTATAGATGGGAGAGGGGTGATAACTTATAAAAGAAAGGAATATTATTATTCACAAAAACAAATATTCATTACCAAGAATGCCAGTGTAGTGAACACCCTGGAGAAATAAGTTTGGAGGAACATTTCCCACCTAATCCAAAAGCAGGGCTCCTTTCACATGAATGCAATATGCTATTCACCATGAGAGAAATATGCCTGCAACTTTACCCATGTCCATGTATGCTGGGAAATAGAAAAACAAGTGTGGACATATTTTTTTTGAGGTTGTAGTTTGGTTCTTTTTAAATGTTTTTATTAATACACTATAATTTTACATAATAGTGGGGTTCATTTTGACATAATCTTACATGCCTGGAATTTAATTTACTCCTTTTCAGTCCCTGGTGCCCAACTTTTTCTTTCCCTCCTCCCTCCCCTTGTTCCCCTTCCTTTACTCAACTGGTCTTCCTTCTGCCTATGTATTCATTTATTTTTAATTGATGTTTTATAGATACACATAAAATGGAATTCACTGTGGTATGTTTATACATGTTCAGAGTGTAATTTTATCAATTCATTCCGAATTTCCTCCTCTTTCCAGTTCTTCCTTCCTCCTCCTCAAACTTCTTCTACTCCACTGATCTTCTCTCTATCTCTATGATATCTACCCACTGCCCCTCACTTACTTTGCTTCTAGTTTCCTCATATGACAGAAAATATTTGACTATTGACTTTCTAAGTCTGGCTTATTTCACTTAGCATGATGTTCTCCAGTTCCATCTATTTATCAGAAAATGGCATAATTTCATTCTTCTTTATTGCTGAGTAAAACTCCATTGTGTACATATAACCCCTTTTTTAATCCATTCATTTATTGACAAGCACCTGGGTTGATTTCATAGCTTGGCTATTGTGAGTTGTGCTGCTATCAACATTAATATAACTATACCACTCAGATCATATTTTTGAAAAACAAAGCAAATTTCAAGCTCTGAACTTATTTCCTGCTAGTTTTTTGTGAATGTATTTGTGTACTGAATGTCTATTTGCCATAGGCTAATTATGGGATTATTATTAAGTAGCAAAGTTATTTTCAAATGTTTGTATTTTTTTCCCGAAGGATGCATCTCATCTCATAAATAGAATTGGGTACTTTGCATACAACCTCCATTGTTTTTAAAAGCAGAGATGTAACCCTGGTCTGGGCTGTGGTTTACCTGTTTTCTGGACCTGAGGATGCATTACTGACACCCTTTCCTAAGAGGGTCTGAAACTGCCTGTGAGCAGTTGCTGATCTTCTACCAGCAAAGTCACTGAAGAGTTACATATCATCATAACCCCATTTTCTTTATTCATGAAAGGCCATTCACAGTCTCCCCTGCTACCTTTAGATAGGTTGGTCTGGATTTAATTTAAATCTAAATACTGGTTGCATGTATGTCACTAAGAAAACCTTCAAGCAATGCTAACAGTATCAGCACTTAGACTCTCTCCAAAATCAACTGAATCAGAACATCTGGGAACCTAAGTATTGCTCACTTCTTCCTACCCCATACCCACTTCCAAGCAATGTGGCTCCGGAGTTTCCTGCCCAGCCCCAGTGCCATTCAGCCTGCTACCCAACATGCAAGTTTGTGGCTCTGTAACAGTGAACACACTGCTCCCCATTACCACACTCTCAACAGTCTTTTCATCAGGGCTTTGCCTGGGATATTCTTGTGTCTGTTTGGCAACTTCCTGGCATATATACCCGCTCTCATCACCATGATCTTTCATCCCCTACCTCCACTAAATTGTGCATCTGTTTAATGTCTGCTTCTTTTTACTCAGTTATCTTCACGTCACCTCCTAAGGGAGCCTTGCACTCCACATACTGACACCCACGTCTGGGTAATCTATTCCTTCTATTGTGTCCTAAGGCCATAGTTCTTATCCTGAGTACATTGTATTGAAGTTGAATTTACCTCTGTTCCTCTCAGTGGAACTGGAAGCTTTAAATGGGTTTGAATATGTTGCTCACCACTCTGATCTGTCTCTGCCCAGTTGTTGTTTTGTATTTTGAGGGGTGGTGGTGGTGATATTATCCTGTAGTGTGACTTTTGGTGTTCTGTATGTACTGAGTTATGACTCAATGAAATCATAACAAACATATTGACCATTCACCACTAATTCAGAATGTTTCCTGAGTTGGGTAGCATTTTGAATTGGGGAATGATAATAATAACAACAACAATAACAAACAATATTTTCTAGGTTCTGAGACCAGTGGCATAGCAATCCTATGAAGATGCAATTTTTATCCTCATTTATGAATGTGGAAATTAAATGTCAGAGTCTTAGGAAATTGCTCGTCACATGGATGGCAAGTAGAGTTAATATTTTGCACCAAGATCTTTCAATCCCCAAACATAAGTGCATTAACAGCAGGACTGACATTACCTTGACAACCAGTTAAACTCTCTGTTTTTGACAAGCTCGAAGGTATACAGAGCAGGAATTGTAGGCTTTAGTGCACCATGCTTAACCAAACCAGGTTGGGGTTCCAGCAGTTCCACTGGGAAAGTGGAATTCATGTCTAGATGTCTACTGAAACCATGAGCTTAGTTTAAGTGCACAAACAGGTGGTGGCAGGGAGTTAGGCTTCCCTCTTAGCTAGTCAGTAATGGAAAGCAAACCTCAGGTCTGGTTGACAGCTGCCCTCTAGCAGGGATACCGTGTGCATGCATGCCTTCCTCCCTTTTGCCCAAGAGTAGCTCCACTTTCTTTCATGCTATAGAAGAGCTATTACACTAGTAAAATGGTTCTACCACACTATTCATTAGTGCTTTCATATATCAAACAGAATCAGGAATTTCTTGGTTTTCTATTAAACTAACTTTGTAGTAAATTCCTTTTTATGACAAGAGAATGGTAATTTATTAAAATATGTTTTGGACGTGTGATGAGTCAATATTGATGATGGGTTATCACATTGACAACTTTACTCACTTTGGTAAATATTCTTTGGCATAGTAAACATTGGCCACAAAGCCTGTGGTTAATGCAAAGTAGGTAAATTGATTGACAAATGGAGTCTGGAAATCCAGGGCACTGTAAGTTTATAGATCAGTAGTTGGCTGATAACTACTGGTGAGGTGGGGGTGAAACTAATGATATGATTTTTAAGAGTTAAGTCAGTTTTTAAAAGTGCTGCTTAATAAAACACTGCTTCTGGACTGGTGTTCAGACAGACTTGCTGATTTGTTCAGTGACTTTTCATTGCAGAAGAAAATAAATGCAATGGTTAATATTGAAAGAATTTGAAAAAATTGAATTTAATATACAGCTTTGTTTTAGTATAAGCTTGTGGCCAAAATAAAATTTCCACTGATACAAAGATAATACATGAATTTTAAAAGTTACATTTTATTATGAGGGAAGACCTTGAAGAAGAGGTTAAGAAAATGTTATTTTGGGCTATCATTATCTGAAAGTATGTCAATAGTGTATGCTTCGAAAGAATTGATGGGAAATGTTTATCAGCAGACATTGAAGCCAAGTAGATTGTTTATGACAATTTGGGGAATACAGTTCTTGGCAGGGTTTTGAAATATAGACATGAGGGTCATTCTCATGGCTGCTTTAGATGACATTCATCATTGCCAAATATCTAGATTTTAAAATGCAGTGTGCTTTTGTATGGAGGGAATTGCTAGGTAGAGTATGTTGTGTTTATATTAGCCTTGATAGCACATCCATATAAGAATGCAGAATCTGTGTCATTATTTTAATACATTGTCATTTTCTTGCAATTTACTCTTTCTTGTGCTTGAATGCCACAACCAGATAGGTTTATTTGGATATCTTAAGTATATTTATTTATTTACAAATCTGTGATTTGAAAGATTAGCATTAAGTGACTAATACTTTTCAAATATCAAAACTGCTGCTAATTAGGTTAAGGCACACAAAAGTAAAGCATAAAGTCATATGTATTTGTAATATAATTTATTTGAATATTTAAATAATATCACTTAGTTTTTGCTGCAATTTAATTTTGAAAAAATAAAAATAAAACAGAATTTCAAAGCAGGGAAGCAGGATAACAAACCCAATTAGGAATTGTAATTTTGGGAACATAATTATCACACTCGCATAACAGTAATATCTTCTTTAAGATCTATTTTCTATGTTATTATTTCTATGTTATTTTCTATTTTCAATGTTATTATCTAATTTAGGAAATAGGAATTTGTATAGCCTATTCAAAAGCTGGAGGGTAAAGTGGGTCAACTATGGAAAGCAGCCCTGAATTTATTCATTTTTAGATCAAAGCCTTTTACAGAAGTGCTTTTTAAAAACATGGACAGTGATTATTAAAGATAACTTATTAACCATTCAGGAGAAATACCTGAAGTATTATTCTAAAACATATACATAACTGAAGAAAGAGTAGGAGATAGAGTTACTGAATTACTGATAGAGTCACAGTCTGATATTGGCAGTAGGACTACAGAATGAGTCCCCAGCATGACTAGAAGTCATGGAGTCATCCAACTTGCAGTGCACTTTTCTTACAAGAAGATTCTTTAAGAAATCTTAGTTTCTGTCCAAGGGAGCAGAAATATATAGGATTTTGAAATCCTCATTTTGCATGTCTTAGAAATCTTCAGAAATGTTAAGCTATGTGTTATTACTTTCATAACAAATAGTAAATATAGTCAAACAGGTCAAGAATCCTCCACACTTCAACCTTCTACTAGCTGCAGTGAAGAATCCAAAGAAAATGAAGGAGGCTAGTCTCATGGACATTAAAACTTAGGAAGTTCAGACAGCAACAGCAAAGACCAGTGTAGTATGTGCTATATCCTATACATACAAACAGACTCAAGCGAGCATGTTTTACCTGGAGAGATCAGGAAAACTTTTTTAGCAAATGTGTGAATGAGTTGAGGATCAAGAGGTCAAGATAAGCAACGGGGAAGGAGGTCCTTGATAGGAAAAGGCTATAGCCTAATGTAGAGGTGTGGAATGCTGAGCTTGATCATGGTGGAGTAGAGAGTAGGTTTGCATTAAAGGCATGATGTATGAGAGGAAGATGCAATAAACTGAATGTATGTATCTCAAGCTTCTCACCACACTGTCACAGCTTTGTTATGCAGGTGTCATTTATAAAACTATGTCTGTCTGTGAGGTTTTGAGTAATTAAGCTGTTTTTTTTAAATATATCTCCTTATAAAACCGCTAGAAAATTAAAAAAAAAAATCTCTTCTGAAAATGGGCAGGATTAAGAAATCTAGCCAGAACAGGTATTCATGAATACAACATAACCAACATTGACTCTGTTACTTCCTTTAGAAGACAGTCTTTCATTCTTAGGTATTGCTCAAATGCCTTATGCAAAATAGAGGTCAGTCCAAAAAGCTTCCCTTCCTTAATGAAGTTTGAGTCCTTTTTTTTGCCAAAGTCACGTGGTTTACTTAGCACCAGTTACACTCTCCCCCTTAGTCTTATTTTTAAACAAATTTCTGTTGCTCATTTGCCAGTGGTAGTTCTTTGTTATTTCTAGTACCAGTCAGTTGTTCTCCCTCTGCCTCCAGTTGTTAGAAATTTTCACTTTGGGGTATTAAATTCTGAATGAGGGTTAATTAGACTTCTTGTTTCTTCTTCTTGAGTCTTAAATAGGAGAATTTTTGTCATGAAATTCTGATTTGTGAATATATCTGATTCTTTGTCAAATTCCAGTAATTATCAGATTTTGGGGGGCTGGAGCTGTAGCGCAGTGGTAGAGCACTTATCTAGCATGTGTGAGGCACTGGGTTCAACTCTCAGCACCACATATAAATAAATGAATAAAATAAAGGTCTGTCAACATCTAAAAATATTTTTTAAAAGTCAGATTTGGGGGGGGCATTTTGAACTCAGTTTAAGTTACAAAAAAATGAAAAAATGAATCTTAATGTATAAGAATTTACAAAGTTCACAGGTAAATTGGACTTGGTAATTCAGGTAGCGTGGTTCAAAAACAGAGAATGGACCCCACTGAAAAAGTGAAAATGAATGAGCCTGAGTCTGTCTCTGGGAGCCCTGATCTTTTACTATGCCACATTTGATCTGGGTGGTTTGGGGGTGAAATAGTTTAAATGTGGGTTTATACGTTACCTGGGTATAAGCAACACACAGGTGAATTTGGGTGCAGGATGCTAACACAATGGAGACTGGACAATGTCCAGCTCTTTTGACTACAACTCATTCAACACTATGGATGGTTTGCTGGCTGGTTGCTTTTAACCAACTCGGTGCTAGAAAACTGAAGAATATTGGTATTATTGGTACATAGTCATCCTTTTTCTTTCTATGTGCAATCCAGTATCAACAGGGCATTTGTCTTTTTGTGTATGTGTGCTATGCATTATTTGTCTTGTGGATTATCTAGAATGATATTTTCAGTCCTGATTTTAGGCATGTTCTTACTCAGAATAATCCCAGACTCTTTTCTCTCAGTTTTAATTGGTAGATATGGAATAAATTAATTGTTTTTATTCAACACAGAATTATTGAAGATTACTATGTTCAGGAACTATAAGACACAGACAATTTTTAACCAGGGTGGGAATTACGTCCATACTGGTGGTTAAAATTTTGCCCAGTTGCCTGGGGTTTCCTACCCACCCCAGCCATTGTGTCAACTATCTTGTGCCCTGTCCTGGAGTGACTTCCCCATGATCTCAAGCAATTAAATATTAGTTCTGGGCACATGTCAGAACTCCAGTGCCATGGTCAAGCACTGAGGCCAGCCCTCAGCTCTGGTTGGTCAGCGTCCATTTTCCTGGACACAAAAATAGAACTTGGTCTCTGACCTTAAATTGCTAATATTCTTGGAGGAAAAACAGATATGCAATGGCCAATCAAGGTGTTTTAACTATTGGTACAATGATTATTTATTTACTTATCATAAATGAATAAGAAAGCATAAGAGGAAAATTTCCCATCTAAAACATAGAACCATCTTAGAAAGTTAAGGATAAGTGACACTCTATTTTTCTATCTATAGGCATAATTAATAGTAGATTGCCTATCATCACCATGTAGAAGCTTTAAAAATAAATAACCAAATAGTACCTCTTATTAAATATAGTAAAATGGAAATTTGTCAAACTTGTTTATATTCAGCTAACATATCCACAATTAAATTATGTCACCCTCAAACCACCAGGGCAAATGCTGTATATTACAAAGATCAGGGCTCCCAGAGATAGACTCAGAACCATTCTTTTTCACTTTCTCAGTGAGGCCCATTCTGGTTTTTGATAGAACTACTTGGGTAATTATATTCAACTAGCCCATGCAGTTGGTAAATTCCTGGACAAGAGTGAAATATAGAATTGTGTTCTTTGAATTTTTTATTTAACATAAACTGAGTTAAAAATGCCCAAGACATTTGATGTTTTCTAAAATTTTGACAATAAATCAGACATATTCAAAATCAGCATTCACTACAAAAAACTACGTTCACCAAAGATAAAGTAACATTAACCACTAATGACTTTATTCTGTACACTCTGCTGTTACGTATTTAAAATGTAAGGTAATTTTAAAAATCACCCACTTTCAGGCATTAGATTCAAAAAATAAGATTTGTAAGGATCCTAGGATCAGAATGGTTTCAAAATTAACCACCATGGTATAAAGTCCAACGACATTACAGTTGAAATTGCTATTCAACAGGTAGCTGAATCCCACTAATTCTTAAGATTTAATTTTTCTAGGTATAGCAGGAAATGAAACTGATCTATTTCATAAGTACATTAAAAAATAAAAGTTGACAAAGTCATTTCCATTAACTAGGAAGTTAATGTAACCCAGAACTTATATTCTCTAACTTTCTAGATAGTCGATGTTCAATATCTTATTATTAAAAGATTATAATAATTTACGGAGAATTTTAGGTATCTAAGCATTTTCACATATACATCTTATCCTAGTTAAACTTCATAAATAATAAAGGAAGTAGCTTTTGTTAGTACTGTTTAAAGAACAGAAGCCCAAGGACATTTAATAGACTCACCAATGTCTCAAGATTCATGATTGGAATCCAAACCTGCTAATTTTTGATGACTTTATGGGTGGGGGTGAGTCAGGAAAGCATCTTTGCTTCAGTTTCTGTGCAAGAGCCAGACACTTTAAATATTAATTTTTGACTACATTTCTCCAAAGTTAAAAATTTTATAAAATCCTGCTTTTAGAATTTTTATAAAAATGTGAGAATTAACAAAAAATGCATGATTGTAAAAATAATAGTTTCTATGTCGTTATCTAAAGTAATAGAAGCATAGAACTGCCTTTTTATTTATTTATTTTGGACATCTGTAAGATTCTGGATCTGTTTTTGCAGGTTACTTCAGGAGGCTACTTTTGCAATACTACCCAACTGCTCACAATATGTTCAAACCACATAAACATAATACAACAAAGGATGCACTTTCCTCTTCATTCCTGAATATCATGCTTCTTCCTGTGTCAGGCCCAACCTAGGTGCCTTTAGAAAAGTCCTCCATTTGGTCCTGCCAACATTTATTGAGCAAGTATACTGAAGCAGTCATTGTGTTCCAGGGATACAAAGATGAAGAATAAAGCAAATGCTTTTGTCTCAGTCATCTAGGAATATATTCAGTAGCTTAAAGTCCTGCTTAGAAAACTAATTTTGTTTTGTTATTCCAAATTTTGCTTATAGTGTAAACTTCTGCTGTGGGTGGGGGAAAATGTCAGATTATTCACCCTGGGCGAATGATTGAATTTCTCAGTTACAGAAATTCTTTACAAAAGAATTCTCTTTTACCTCTAATACTTTGATGTATTAAGAATTAATGAAATGAGCATTTTATAGATTTTAAAAACAAAACTCAATGCACTAGCTATTTGATCATTTCCAGTGACAGACTGAATAGATTTTTTTTCTACTCTTGTTTATTTTTCTTTCAAATTTTCTATTCTTTGGAAGCAATAATGAATATTATTAAAGATGTATGTGTGCGCATGTGCCCATGCACGTGCCAAGCAAATAATTCAATGGTTCTAATTCTGAAGCTGGTGAGATCATGTCCTGTTTTCCTCCTGGTCTAAAGGTGCCTTGCATGGCCTTTCATTTTCATATTGACTTTACCTTGGACCTACTTGGAGGCTCAATCAGTGAAATAAAATTACATTACAATTATTTCTACTTAGAGAAATATGAAAGCTAGACTTTTTATGTTAATTAATCTTTGGTTTTTATTATTGTGTGACTGCCTATCATAAATTTTCTTGCAATCCAGTTTTAGTACATTCTATAAATTATTTTAGTTTATTCTCATATTACCCTGACTTACAAATGGTTAAATTTGTGCTGAATCTTTCATGCTCTAAAACCCAGTATGCTCTATATTAACATGAGAAGAAATGGTTTTAATAATCAGAAATAATTGTAGTAGCAAGAATAAACCACAATTCACTGAATTTTGGTCAGATTATATTCTTGTTATCATGTTAGATTCTATGTAAGTAAATTAGTACATATTAAACATGATGCACAATAATTCACAAACATACTGATATTTTCCTCAGACTCGGACTAAAGAACAAACAGGTCGCTGCTGTTCTTGTTGTGCATCCCTCAGCCAAATGAGGAAGCTTCTGCTTCCTCACCTGCATACCCAGTTAAGCACCATCTGTTTCCTGTTTTAATGTGATATCTCACATAGTTTTTCCAAACCTTTCACATCAGTAAGCACAATCCTAATAGACAGTTAATATGAATTAAGAAGCATGTTTTCACTAAAACTGTGTTCTAGCTTTTTCTCTCATATTTTTTGAAACACTACACTGACTGCTCCAAACCCACTTTGCCAGCATGAATTTCCCTGAGTTAATATAGGTTATTTTCACTGTTTTGACCAGACTCTGGTATTATGGTTGATGTGCAGAAGCATGCTTGCCTAACAAGGAAACTAGAATTTTAATTATGCATCAGATGAAACATTTCCCATCTCATTTTGCCAGATTTTCTAATAGTTAAATTCTCTCTCCTTCCTCTCAGTCCCTTACCATGTGGAATCATCAAAATCTTGAGTGTCTGATCAACCAGGTCAGTTGAGAACTTTTCTGCACACTCTTTACTGGTTGATGCTGTTTTTATACTTGACTGGCTAAAGCCAGTAAATCAAGTAATGAACACTTTGCTTTACCAGATGTGATAAATGACAAATTTGTTTCCCCTTAGAAAAGTCCATTTAGTCCCATGAAATAACTGTATAAAATGATGCACAAAAAGACCTAACCTTTAGTTGGATTCTAACCAGCTTCTTGCCTTTCATTCTCACAGAATGTGAGCTACTGATGTTATTTATTGAGGATCCTTAGCTGAAAAGTCCACCCATTGAATAGTTATGGAGATTTGCAAATATGAATTGTTTATGAGCATTACACACATCATTATTGTGGAAGTATAATGTAATTCAGTGACTTTCCAACTTTAGCATCAAAACCACCCAAGAGATTCTATAATGCATAGAATGTTAGATCTTAATGCTCAGAGTTTATGATTCAATAGTTCTATCATAGAGCCCAATAATTTGTCTTTGTAACAAATTGCCAAGGGATGCTGGTGCTGCTGGTCCCAGGACCACACACAGAGATCTGCTGGTTTATTATATAGTGCTTAAATGATGGAGGTGAATTTACCTGTGCTGTCACCCTGGTTCTGCCCCTTAACAGCTGTGTCACCTTGGAAAAGTTATTAACCTCTCCAAACCTCAGTTTGCTCAGCTGTAAAAAAAGCTAATACCCAATTCATGGGGTTGTGGTGAGATTATATAAGATGAGGCATGCTAAATGCTAGCCCAGTGCCTGGCAAAAATAGCCATTCAGTAAATGTTAGTATCAAGCTCCTTATCTATTTAGGGGAAAGAGAGCCATGTGGGCCATTTCTGCATTTCATTCTACTAAGATTCAAAGGAGGGAAAGGGAGCACAGACACCACACACGAGCAGAATATATAAGAATAGATGGACACCCCTCCCCAGGAGTTAAGTAAAGTAAGTTATTTCTTTGACTGGCTCAAAAACTAGCTGTTTTACATTTTAGCCAATGGAATCTAGGACTGTGTTTAACAGCAATATGTTTAATGCTCATGAACCATTCATATTTACAAACTTCCATAATGACTTAACTGTAGACTTCTCAGCTAAGGAACCTCAATAAATAACATCAAGAGCTCACATTCTTTAAGAAAGGAAGGCAAAAAGCTGATTGGAATCCAACTAAAGATTAGAGTCTTTTTGCGCGTCATTTCATTCATTTATTTCATGGAAAGGAAGCATTTTTCCAAGGGGAAACAGATTTGTTATTTATAACATCTGCAAAAACAAATAGAAATATCCTAGATTTCTTTTCCATACTCAATGTTGGGTATTAGCTGTATTTTACTCCTTACTTAGATTTGGGAATCTTTAGCCATGAATTTTTACACATATATATATATATATATATATATATATGCACATGTGTATATATATATGCATATGCATATATATATATACACACACACATATGTATATATATGTATATATATATATAAATTGCAAACCTACTTTCAGGCTCACTTGGTAAAGTATATTAATTGTGAATTTAAAAATATAAGAATAGTATATATGAGCCCATATATACCTATTATTGTAGAAGTAGTACTAGTTATATCATCAGTTTTGGTTTTCTCAACAACATCAAAACTCTTCATTAGCGTAAATAATCAAGACTTTAATACCTATTTCTCATATAAACTTGCGGCGTTAAAAGCAATCTTTTAAAAATATTTACTTTTTAAATTGACTTTGTTTCTTTGAGTTGATGTCTTATAAAAGCAGGATATTAATGAAGAACAGCAGCCAGAGGTTGTTCTATAATATGCCTGGTCTTGGGAACAGAGCCCTTAGGTTCTACACACTGAAACAAAACCACCTTCACAGTGTTCCAGCTCTTCCATGAGCATATGCAAAATCAATGCCTAAGGGAATAATGGTGGCCGCTATCATTAGGACATTTTCTATTCTTTTCAGTATCTGACATACATTTCAGGTAGAAGACAAATCAATTCCAGTTTGAATTTCCTCCACTGAGGCCCAGCCCAATGTGTGTAAATCACATGGTGTCTTGCTGAGGCGTGTTTCATTGCCAATAATAAAGATCCTGGAATCAGAAATATAACTAACAGTTTTCTTCATGAAATGGCAGATAGACAAAAAGGAAGTTTTTCTTCATCTGGCACTATGATGACAGCCATTGTAATGTGGTTTTATCAATCAACTGCAACTGCTAGCCTGGTATGGGCCATGGGAGTGATTTCAATCTGCCTTTTCTAGTCACACTCCCTTGACTGTGAGAGTAGACCAGAGTTAGGAGACAAGACCAGAGTTCATCAGGGATCACCGTCCTAGCCACAATGAAGCTGGAGCAAGAACACTATAATAGTGCTACAAATTAAGACATCTAGCCACAAATGATCACAATCTCATTTTGGTAGGATCTTTCAGAAAAAGAGATTCTTGTCAACCGCAGTTCTCACACCTATTCCTTTGAAGAAGGTGATGAGAAAGAAAAACAAAGCAAAAGAAAATCCAGAAGGGAGTTAGAGTTCCAGGACTCAGTGTTCTAACATTGAAATCCCCAGGGCTTGGTCCTGGTCTTGAAGTGAAAGTATGAAAGAGTTCACACTGGAGGAAGAGGAGCAGAGGGATTTGATTGGTAGTCATAGGAAATTAGGATGACTAGAGAGAATGGGTGTATACCATGGAAGATATTGGAGTACGCCTCTTACTTCTGCCTCTCTCCTTCCCACTGAGTGGGATATAGACAATGGTAGGGATCCAGGCAGTTGTCTTGAAATGCAGGGTTAAAGCTTTGCAGCTGAAAATGGCTGAGCAACTCAATAGAAGGAGGCTGGCTTTGTGCAATGAGATGAACCCATCAGTTCTCAATTGATTATGCTTGGACTGATACTTTAAAAAGAAATAAGCTTTTTTTTTTTTTTAATTCACAGAATTTGGGGGTTACATTTAACAGAAATAATTAATTAATGCACCATTTCTTCCATTCAGAATCATTTTTCAAGGTCCGGCACTGCTTCTCTGAAATGTTTGCCTTCTGAGTTTCACAGAACAATGCCATATCAATTTGTCTGTATTGGCTCATGCGATCCATAGGGTCACTCTTTCCTCAAATGTCAGCTTCTTAGCAAGGCCTTCCCTGGTTCCCCAAGCAGTGTTTGTTGTAACTGCATCAGATCCCTCTAGAAGAGGGTTTGTAACTGGGAGGTTTTCCTGTATATTGTTACCCAACATTAATTGCATGCGGTCTGGCCCCTGGTAGATACTAAATACTTATCAACTCTTTGTTAAGATGTTTCTCCAAGCTCCAGAGAACTTTCCTTTCTCCAAACTCTCATTTTTGTCTTATTTTTCTCTCCCACAAAATTTATTATGTGATTATTTTCTGTGTTGGAAGGCTTTCCAAATGTTTTGTTGTTTATGTACCTTGTTTTCAAACACAAATCACTAGTCATGGGCTTGTTTGCCCCCAAGGAATCAAAGTTAAAGTAGAGTCAATTATTATTGTCTAGAAATCACTATTTCATGATCACCTTAAACTGACAAATTTATATCACTTCAAGGGCCTGCTTTATATATAACATTAGTTTTCTTATTCATAATTAATTCACTCATTAAACAAATATTTATTGAGCACATGGTATATTAGACACTGTTCTAAGAGCTTAGGACACACTTGCCCTCATGGAACTTTGTCAGGAAAAAATAGCTTATATATTCAATTTCCTTTATTAAAAATGAACATCTTTTTATTTGAGCAAAGTTTAACAACAGAGAAGAGAATTCAGCATCTTTGTATGCCATGGATTTAATAAATTTTGAATTTGATTACACAATGTGAAAGCACGATGGAAAAAGTAAAGCTTTATCTAGGACTGTGGGTTCATCTTACAAACTATTAAATGTGCAAGCATACAGGGAACATCAGTTTAATATAATCAAGAGACTTTCTAATATAGTAAGATCACTTCCCACATTAAGCTGTCTTACCTGAAACAGGTACACATCAGGTGACTACTTACAAAAATCCTATGATTAGCGATTTAGAATGAAGACATTTGTCCTGATACCTATTCACCTTTTAGACTATGATTTAAATACTATGATTTAAATATGATATGCCACACAAAAGCAACCATTTTTTACATTCTTTTATTATAAAATAGTCAAAACATTAAAACATTTTCAAGCAAATGGCATAAAATTATGTTCTATGTCTACATTTAAGGATTAACCTAAAGTTGTAAAATGGGTTAATTTTTCAGCAGTAAATTTTATCTTTGAAAGGAAATTGTGAGAAGCAGTTTTAGGCTTCTGATAATAGGCATTTTACAAATAAACACATTTAGAAAGATTAATAATGTAATGTTTTTACATGATAAAAACACAGACTCTCTATTTTATAAGCATGGTTGATATGAGTAACTAAATATCAATTTCCTCTAGATGTATTCTTTTCATGGAACGAATCATTTTTTTCCAGCAGAATACTTCCTTTAGCAGTCACGTAATGAAAGTGTTTCCCAATAGATATCCATCTCCGAAAGCAGATTTTATTTCCCTGCCTGATTTCCAAAAATGCAATCAGATTTCAAGAGGACGTAGGCCAATGGACCAATAAATGACTGTTCTAAGTATGTATCAAGACCACAACTTGTGATGCAAAATCTGCCTTGTATTTCTTTCTTCCCATCTGAGAGCTGTAATTCCAACACCATTCCATGTACATGGATTGAGTGCAAAGATCAGCCCCAGGCAGGTTTAAATAAAACATTGACATTTTGAAAAATGATCCAAGTGTTTCTTTTTTTCTCCTTCTATGTTTTCTTTCTTCCTATTTCCAGGTAGTATCAAAAAGAAAATGCTTTTTTTGTTTTTTTGACTGTGTCTCTAATCATTGAGTAGATTTCATATTCTCCGGGGTATAATAATGCAATGACAATTTGTAAACCATGAAAGATCAAGTTGTAGAATTGAGAAAAGTTGGTTTTTGCTTCATCATGCTGTCTTCTTTCCTTGGAAACTGAGCCTGTGAAACCAATTGTGTGCTCAAGGGCTGAAGCATTTGTGTGTGTGTGTGTGTGTGTGTGTAAGAGTCATCACATATATAATGTATCAACCATTATTGAAGGTAATTTCAAGACATACAATTGAAGACCATGATTTCCTTTTATTCCAACTTTCTAATTTTATTAGGATTTTATTATGAATGTTTTGATAGGACATACATATTTTACAGCACACCTCCTTGTTCTTAAGAGATAAGCAAATTTACTGTGACACTGTATTAGCAGGGACTGTGTCCTTGTCAAGGAAGTAGTAGATGGGGGTAGCATATTCCAGGAGACTACAGCCACTGCCTCTGACCTGAAAACAGATATATTGGATTTAGTTTGTTGGACATAAGTTAATTATCAAGTTTCATCATATAAATTGTCTTCAAAGAGAAAAGGCAGCAGGATGGCTCATTACTGCAGAGTTCTCTGCTCGACTTCATCGAAGCCCTTGCTCTCTAATGCCAAGAGCCACAGCCTCTGATGGAGACTTTAATTCATGGCGATACTGCAATGCAGTTCATTTCAGGATCTCTATTGTTGTGTCCCTGAGGGTTCATTCTTCTCAGTAATGGGAATGGCTCTGCTCTATAGGAGGTTAAACATACAGAACCCTAGTGGCTTGCATGATTTCTGACTTCAGAATAGTCCCTGGCACACAGATGATGTGAAAGGAGCTGTCGCTTTTTCTTTTTTCTTTTTTCCTTTTCTCAGCAAGCAATAGCAGCTAATGTAGAGTTTTCTCCAAAAATGCTTTATGAGTTGAAGGCTAAACACGTATACATGCACACACATAACCAGGATAAAAATATATATATATATATATATATATACAAAGTATTCCAGGCTTATTTCACACTGAAGAAATCAAATCATCAGCACAGCTAATCATCAAGTTCCTCAGCAAGTATTCCTTCAGGAAGGGATTTTCATGTAAAAGTTTCATGCTTGTTTGTTTAAAGCCTTAGTATAAATTTGCAGGTGATGAGAGCAACCTTCATTCTGATAAAAGAAGAGGACCAGCTACTGATTGGAGAAAATTACATGAAGTTTTTTAATCAAAGTCTCTGTGGTCGACTGTCTGATTTTCCAGGCCAGATGTCAAATGTTTTTCACTGATGTCGATGTTGAAGTAATCACTAAACCAATTCCAAGAATGAGTAAGTGAGACAGTAATAATGCTTCATTTCAGTACTACAGAAGGTCTTTTCCCGGGCCATGAACCAAGTAACAAGACCTCTCTGATTCCCTTTAATTACATAAAGGATGACTTTGAATTTTTTAGATAATTTCATCTCTTCAGATTATGGGACTTCCTTGTGAACACCTGAATATGGCATGGATCCGTATACTTTCAGCTAAAATGTGGACAACCTACAATTATCAATTCGTATATATTTTTTCAAGGTTCATATTCAATTTAACATGTAATTAAACATATATTGTTTGATCTATTTTATGCAATTTTTCTGTTTTGCAAATAATAATAACCAAAAATTTAAAAGATCTTAGAGCTCACAAATAAAGCACATTATTTGACAAGTTGGGTGATGAGTTGCTAATCTGGTATATGTGGAGTTTATTCTCTTTTCCTTTTTTCTTCCCTCTTCTTTTATTTCTTCCTTTGTATGGAGCAGAATAATTAGACCAATATAAAATGTCAAATATTTTACTCAGAGTCTTATTAAAGTAACATGCGACTATACAACCCCTTTTTCTGTGTTTTACATTGGCACAAATCTTTTTCTGAAAACGGTGACATCATAGAAGACATGTTACATTTAAGAGAGCAAATATTTCTTTGAACTTATTTGAAATCAATATTGGAATATTTTTCAGTTTCCTAAAAGAATGTGCCATATCCCTCAATGACAAACACAATTCGGCCTGAAGAAATTCCACTGGCATCAGCCTGTCCTACAGTGGCACCTGGGTTCATTCCTAGAATTCCCCACCTCCTTCTCCTGTCCATCATTTTGTTAACCAGAGAATTACAATGCCTAGAGAAGACAGATATTTTAAAGTCTCTTCTGAGCAAGGATTTCTTTGAAATCCAAAGAATCTGGCAAAAATAGTTTAAGAAACAGTAAAACTGGTATTAGTAGCTATAGATGGGTTGGGTAGGATGGGAAGTCCTAACCACAGTGCACTTGGAATTCCTTCACAACTCTGTTCAGCCACACAGCACCACCCTAACCGCCACAAGGTGGTCAAAACATGTCTACCCTCAAAATAGGTCCACTTTGTATTTTGAATGTACACCCATCAGCCAACCAATGCATTTCTCCCATACAAATATGTGCTTTCTCCTGAGGTTATTTTGAGAAATGAAAAATTTCTCATGTCATTTTTTTTTTTACTTTTGTCTTCATTTTCTACTAGTTTTTTGTTAAGGATTTTGGTTTTTAGCTACCTGATCCACTTTTTTGCTGCATAATGGGTCAACCTGAATCTTAAATCAGTAACTATTTCATGATTATTCTCTCTCTCAGTTCTGGGATTTGACTGCATTTGACTGGACAGTTCTTGATTAAAGCCTGGGACTGGCATCATCTCAAAAGAATTTTCTCACGTGTCTGGTGGTTGTTGCTGGCTGTTGACTTGTGATCTCAGCTACAACTGCCACAGCCTCTTCATGTCATATCAGACAGGAAGTAGAAGTTCTTGATTCCTTAAGTTCTGGTTCTATACAGGCACCAAATTACTTCTGTCATATTCTGTTGATCAAGCAGTTACTGAGCCTAAATTCGAGAAGGGGACATAGACTCTATTTCTTAAAGGAAAGAGGATCAAAGAATTTTAGGCTATTTTTTAAAAACATTTTATTATCTTTTACCCTTAGTACACAGTAGGATAAATTGCTAAACATTAATAATATCTATTTGGTGACTAAACAATTTTTAAAGGAGTTGAAGCAAAATTTAACAGTGGCCTCAATTAGGTCAAAATCAATGTCAATAGATGAAGGTGAATAGAAAAAATTTAAGAGATTTCGACTGCGATGATTCAGAAAGTTCTCAGAGAGTAGAACCACTCAGAAGAAGGTTTAGATCTCTGCTCACCATCAACCTGGGCATGAGAATTCTTGGCCTCTATTAAATACTATCCATAAATAACAATAACAATAACTACCTTCTGGACTTCTTGGAAAGATTAGAAATAATAACAGCCATTCAATAAACAGTAAGTGATAAAATATACAGCTCAATGATCAAAGAGAACAATTAATGAATTTTTTAATGTATAGCAGTCTCTTTTGAATAATGTTTTCATTAAAATAACATGGCTCAAGGTTTTAATGTTTGCATGTGTTATTTTAATTAACTAATTCCATCTTCTACCACCTGTGATAAGAAGTTTAACACCTTTAATTTCATTGTAGATATTTTCTATATTCTGTGCATTGCACCAAATATTATATTGAATTTCACATAAGTTGCCAAAATTATCTAAACCTGATTAGTCCAAAAATGTATTACATTCCCTTAATATATGAACTATCTTAAAAATTCTTTGTCTGTTTTGATCTTTCATCATTTTGGATTTTAACAATTATGTTAACAAGAATAATTTTTCCTTCACAAAATATTGAGAATATATCTAGAAGATCAATGCTTAGGACACAGTTAATTAGAAGTCCTCAATTTTAGTAATTTTTTGAATTACACTATCTTCTTAGGATTTAAAATAAATCTTATTTTTACTGCATAAGAAAAGATTTGCACCCCTTTCCTTCTTCATATCTCGTAGGCATGTACTGATGCAGAGAAAGGGAGGCACAATCAGTGGAACTTATTCAAAAATTTCAGCAACACAGAAAAAACTTGTTTCATATGCACAAATTCTATCCTTATTTTTTAATATCCAAAATAGATAATTTGGGTGAATATTAATATATGCAAACTAAATCTATTGTCGGTTCAGGTTTTTAAAAAAAATCATAATAGTCATTTTGGGAAGAAAGGGGCAATGCATTCCCTGGCCCTTTTATAGAGCTATTGACTGCCTTCAAGAGTATATAGAAACCATTATCCTTGCCATATTGCAGGTTACTTTTTCAACTTAAAAATAAAATCTATAGACCATGTTGAATAATCTCTCTTGCAAGACCATCATCCTACCTCATTGAAACACTGAGATAAGATATTCAATGGGTATGAATACTCTTTACTTATCACTGAGCTTAAAAAAAGCTCATGTAACTAGATTCACATTTTATGCTGAACTGGGCTCCATTTTTAATTTTTATGGCCATTGATGGATGAAACACAAAAAAGGATGAATTTGTAGTCAGTGAGTCTGATGTTTATAATTTCTAAAAGAGCAGATTCAGAACACTCAAAAAAAGTTAGAATGAAATATGGAGATTTCCTCAATTGCATGTGAATCAGATAATCTCTGATATTTAATTACTTTAATAAAATGTTTTTCTAAACCTTGTTTTCAAGAAAAGAAGAAAATTATAACCATTAGAATTTCTACTTGCCTTCTTAAGTGATAGATATTAGAGTAATAGTTTTTATGTATTATGTGTATAAGTTTGCAGAGACATTCAAATATAAAATGACTGCACAAAGAACACAGTTTTTGGAATAATAATTCATGAGTTATATTCCTCTTATCTTTGGAGGCAGATTTAAGGTATGGTTTTCATTTTTTGTTAAGGTTTCCTTGCTTCCTTTTGCAAAATGGACATACTCTAATATACCAAATAAGGGGTGTGTGTGTGTGTGTGTGTGTGTGTGTTAGTGAACATCCACTAAGTTAAATAGGAAAGGTCCTAACCCATTGTGGCACATGGTAGGCAGTAAACAAATGCTAACTTCTTGCTAGTTTCATATTAGATGGTAGTTGTTAATGCTATTCTGCAATAGCATGTGACTCTTTTCTATCTTTGGAAACACTAGGAATATGGCAAGTGCCTGTATCTTTGAAGAAAAGAGGACGTGCAGGTTTCTCTGGGCAATGAAATGTGGATAGATATGATGGTGTGCAGAAATGACCAATGCTGGTCATTACACTCTCCCATTTACATTTTATCCTGCAAACAGGATGGTGAAATGTGTGTTGATAAAAGATTTTTGGAATGTTAAAGTCACCCACAATACTGACCAGTCCATGAGTATGGCTATTCTTGAGAATTCTTGGAGTGGAAGCGGTCTTTGGGTGAACTGACAACAAACCTTTGATATTGTAAACCACTGAGATTTAAGGATTGTTTGTTACCTGAATATAACCTGGCCAATCTTGAATGCATTTACCTAATTCAATTTTTTCCATTTACAAATCACTTACATATAGCAAATAAGTATATAACAAATGTATTTACTACTTAGATAAAATTTCGATTTTACTTTGCAGAAAATAAACTCTGAAAAATGTAGGCCAGAAATCTGAGATTTAAGCTGAAATGAATATTTTTCTCTGACACATTTTGTTTAAAAATGACTTAATACAGATCCAAAGACAATCATTCCAAAATGTGCTTTGCTTATTTTGTATTTGGAAGCATACATCAAGACATACAAATAGTTTTTTAATAATTATTAGGGACCCTTATGTGATCAAAGAGAATTTTTACTTCAATTTTGAGATTTGGGGAAATGCAAATCTAGAAAATTAAATCTTGAAAATTTGCATGATGAATAAAAAATCAACTAAATTGAGTAATTGAAGACAATAGAATCATGGCACTAATAGCCTAGAAAGGATTTTATATACAATTTGACCCCAAATTCCATTTTATGATTGAGAATATGAAAGAAACTAATCACCTGGCCCAAAATTAGTTGCATTTGTATTTGAAAGAAACTAATCACCTGGCCCAATTGGTTGTATTAAATAAATATATAACAAATGTATTTACTACTCTCTTAAAAATCAATTTTCAGCCACATATGGTTGCACATACCTGTAATCCCAGTGGCTCAGGAGGCTGAGGCAGTAGGAGTACAAGTTCAAAGTCAACCTCAGAAATTTAGTGAGGCCCTAAGCAACATAGTGAGGCCCTAAGCAACATAGTGAGGCCCTAAGCAACATAGCGAGACCCTGTCTCAAAATAAAAAATAAGACTGGGATGTGGCTTAGTGGTTAAGTGCCCCTGGGTTCAATTCCTGGTACAAAAAAAAAAAAAAAAAAAAATCACCCTTCATGAGAACTGTAAACATCTCAGTCAAAGTTTGCTAGGCTGCATTTAATCTAAGATTGCTATTACCACAAACAATCTAAACTTGCAACTATGCTGAAGAGCTCACCATTTCCTGAACAAGATGGATTCTTACATCTTTATGTCTTTGCAAATGCATATCTTTATCTTCTGTCTAGAATATCTTTCCCATCTTATTATCCTGACAAACTCCTACTTAATCTTTAAGGCCCAACTCAAGTACCACTTTTTTCCCTCTTATTGCTGCCAAATGCTGTATGTACCTAACCCCATTTCTATGATTCGGAACACATTGCATATTTGCTTACATTGTTTTATGCCAAATTATTTAAAAATTATATTTTATTTCCAATTTGTTGTTCACCCTGCAGGAGAATTCTCCGTTCCTGCCTGCGGCCCTATAACTCACAGTGCCTTTCTATGGGAGGAGTATATTTTCTTGCTGAGTTGCCACCAAGCTTGGCCACATGACTTGCTTTGGTTAATGGAATTTGAATGGAGTTTATGTATATATCACAAAGGAACTTTAAGATTCATTTTTTTTCTTTTCATCTGTTACAAAAATGGTATGTCTCAAATGAGGCTTCTCCTTCTTTCTTAATCCAAGAGTGAAAAGACGTGGAGGAAAAGTCATAGTCAATGCATAACCACCATGATCAATATTTAATACAAGAAATTAAAATGAGATACTGAGATTTGGGGATTTTTGTAGCTACAGTATTATGTAATAAAAGCTATACACAGTTGTTTACATAATTTCCCCAGGTACCATTAAAGTGAATATGTTAAGGGCAGGCACTGTGCCTCATTATTTTTTGTATTCCTAACCTTTTGGTCAATTTCTAGTACAGAGTAGAATAAATTATGAATAAATTGATGGAGTTTTGCTACAGGATGCCTATCCTGCAGCCTGAGGATTCCTATCCGTCAAAGATTTAGAATCTGAATCAAGTTGCAGTGATACAGCAAGAAAAGAAAAAAGATTTATGCTACAAAATAATAATGTTACATGGAGGCATACAGGGACAGTAAAATTATTCATGGTATGTTCTGACCACTTGCAAGTTGGAAAGAAATCAAGTGTAAATTTTTTGTTGGGGATTGAAGAACAAGGGGAGTAGAACCTAGACTTCAAGGTTGAGATAAATTGGTTCCAGTAGAAATCATTAATCTCTTTCTGATCAATCTAAGATGGATTTATGGAGGATGTGGATTTTTAGGAGTCATCTGCAAAACAAAGAGATATATGGTGGTATTAATAAAAGGCAGAAAAATTCACATAGTTTTCATGAGTGAAGGAAGATATTTTACATAATTTTGGTATTACACACAAATGTAAAATGAATAAGGGAAAATGAGGTCATGTAGTATATTTATTGCTGCTTATTTTCAAGACTCAGTGTTCCAGAAGAAATATTACCAAATATGAATTTAAAAATAAAGTATCTTACTTCAGATGTCAGTTTTCTAACAAATTATTTGCACATTTGTTTTCCTCAAATAGTGTTCTAAAGTAGCTTAGTCTATCTGTATTTTGTCTTTTAACTCAAGTATTTTTTAAATGTAATTGTTTGTTTAGAACACTTAAATGTTCAAATTAAGTAACATTACTCATACCTATTTCTATCTCACTCACTCATTTCAGTGATTAAATTGAAATCTAATCACAAAAATATTTGAAATAATTTAGGCGTGGAATAAAAATCACTATAATTTGAATCTATATTACAGTTATGAAATTCTGATCACTTTGCAGTTTTGCTTTTGGAAATAGTAGTGAAATTTACAAAGTTTATATCATGCATTATGTATATCCTATACATATTATAAATGTAATATACACATATTATATATTATATATTATCCTATGCACTACACATAAATTACAATACATGGGACTTGTAGCAATTCCTACAAGAGAGCTAAGTCTTTTTGGCTATCTGAAATCAATGCTGATGGAAGCAATTGACTAGATCAGCATAGGGTATGCATTACGTATAAATTATCCTATGCATTACATGTATATGTTTATATGCATATATCAGATATTGTGTGTGTGTGTGTGTGTGTGTGTGTGTGTAGAGGATATGTCTGTAGTAAAACCAAATGTAATCTCATCCCTGAACTTAGTTCTTTCTCATTTGGGAATTTTCTATATCAGAGCCAAGGCAGTTTGTATGAAGTGCATTGATTTTTATTTTAGGAACTATTGCATAACTTAGCAAATTGATAAGAAAAATCATTAGGAAGTGATATAATGTGCTCTTAAGAGTCCACTTGTGAACGTTGCATACATATTGCATTAGATGTTATGCTTAGCCAACATTCCATCATGTATCATTTCAACAGACATTGCCAGAACAATTTCTGGGACTCTGATGAGAATACACTAGTCACATGTGTACAGCTATTTATCATGTTGCTCTGAAGCAGATGAACTGCTTACATTTAGAAATTTATTTAGACTTTTAACTCCCTTTATCTTCTGAAAACTTGTAGTCTCATTGCCCAACCACACACTGCTATAATTCTATTACCAGATAATACTACTTCTACTATTTACATGGATTTTCAGAATTTTGATTTCTTCACAAGAAATAGCATGGTTTTCCTGTGATTCAATTATGTATCAGTCATGCATTCATATATGTACATGAGGGAATAATGCTAAGTATTCCTTTTATGGATTCAAGTTAGACTTTGACACAAAATACATTATAACATACAAGAAACTTACTTTCTAATACCTAAGATAATAAATCTTTTCAGTATATGTATATATTAAAAGTTTCTTTGGGAATTTCTGTTGGTATGTATTCCCAAATTAACTCTGGGAGCAGTTATGGAGTTCTGGGGGAAAATGTTGAACTTTTATTATTACTGATTCATTGCTATTTATACAAACATATAAACATAAACAACAACAAAAAATAAAATATCATGATTGGCCAAGGTAAAACTAAATGACAAAAAGCATTTCAAATTATTAAGTACTGTCACTATAATATCATTTTATGATGGTAAAATAAAATTTATTGAAATCATTCCATGCATTAAATATTGGCATAGAATGTATAGGAAAGTTGGAAAGTTATTAAATTTAATATAGAAAATTCATATTTAAAATTTCATTTATTTAACTTTTAAATTTTTTATTTGTTCTAATTAGTTGTGCATGACAGTAGAATGCCTTTATACATTTTGATAAATCATACATAAATGGAGTGTGATTTCTCATTTTTCTGATTGTACATATTGTAGGATCACATCAGTCATGCATTCATATATGTACATGAGGGAATAATGTCTGTTTCACTCTACTCTCCTTCCTACCCCGATACCTCTTCCCCTCCCTTCACTCCCCACTACCTATCATAAAATAACTTACTCTTCCCTAGTGTCCCCCCCCCCAATTCACAATAATTTGTGAATTAGCATCTGCATATCAAAGAAAATATTTGGCCTTTGGTTTTTGGGATTGGCTTATTTCACTTAGCATGATGTTCTCCAACTCCATCCATTCACTGGAAAGTGCCATGATTTCATTTTTCTTTAAGACTGACAAAAATTCCATTGTATACATATATATCACATTTTCTTTATTCATTCATCTGTTGAAGGACACCTAGGTCGGTTCTATAGTTTAGCTATTGTGAGTTGAGTTGCTATAAACATTGATGTGGCTTTATCACTGTAGTATGCTGATTTTAAGCTCTTTGAGTATAAACCAAGGAATGGGATAGTTGGGTCAAATGGTGGTTCCATTCCAAGTTTTCTGAGGAATCTCCATACTGCTTTCCAGGAGGTTGCACCATTTTACATTCCCACCAGCAATGTGTGAGTGTTCCTTTTTCCCCACATCCTCACCAATGTTGCTTGTATTCTTGGAGTGAGATGAAATCTTAGAGTAGTTTTTATTTGCTTTCTCTAATTGCTAGAGATGTTGAACATTTTTTCACAAATCTGTTGATCGATAGTATATCTTCTGTGAAGTGTCTGTTTGGTTCCTTAGCCCATTTATTGATTGGGTTATTTGTTGTTTGTTTGTGTGTGTGTGTGTGTGTGTGTGTGTGTGTGTAAGTTTTTTGAGTTCTTTATATATCCTAGAGATTAAGGCTTTATCTGAGGTGCATGTGGTAAAGATTTTCTCCCGTTCTGTAGGTTCTCTCTTCACATTATTGTTTCCTTTGCTGAGAAGAAGCTTTTTAGTTTGAATCCTTCCCATTTATTGATTCTTGATTTAACTTCTTGTGCCGTAGGGCTCTTGTTAAGGAAGTCAGATCCTAGGCCAACATGGTGAAGATTTGGGTGTACTTTTTCTTCTAGTAGGAGCAGGGTCTCTGTTCTAGTACCAAAGTCTTTGATCCACATTGAGTTTAGTTTTGTGCAGGGTGAGAGAGAGGGGTTTAATTTCATTGTGTTACATGCGACTTTCTATTTTTTACAGCACTATTTGTTGAATAAGCTATCTTTTCTCCAGTGAAGGTTTTTGGCACCTTTGTCTAGTATGATAACTGTATTTATGTGGGTTTGTCTCTGTGTCTTCTATTCTGTACCATTGGTCTTTTCATGTCTGTTTTGGTGCCAATACCATGCTGTTTTTATTACTTTAGCTCTGTAGTACCGTTTGATGTTTGGTACTCTAATACCTCCTGCTTCACTTTTCTTGCAGAGGATTGCTTTGGCTATTCTGGGTCTCTTATTTTTCCAAATGAATTTCATGATTGCTTTTTCTAGTTCTATGAAGAATGTCATTGGGATTTTATTAGGAATGTCATTAAATTTGTGTAATGCTTTTGGTAGTGTGGCTACTTTGACAATATTAATTCTGCCTATCCAGGAGCATGGGAGATCTTTCAATCTTCTAAGGTCTTCTTCAACTTCTTTCTTTAGTGTTCTGTAGTTTTCATGGTAGAGGTCTTTCACATCTTTTGTTAGATTGATTCCCAAGTATTTTATTTTATTTTTTGAGGGTACTGTGAATGGGGTAGTTTTTTTAATTTATCTTTCAGTGGAATCATTACTAATTTATAGGAATGCATTTGACTTATGGATATTGATATTATATCCTGCTACTTTGCTGAATTCATTTATTAGTTCTAGAAGTTTTTTTGGTGGAACTTTTTGGATCTTCTAAATATCAAATCATGTCATTGGCAAATAGGGATAGTTTGAGTTTTTCTTTACCTATTTTTATACCTTTAATTTCTTTCTTCTGTCTAATTGCTGTGGCTAGTGTTTCAAAGACAATGTTGAATAAAAGTGGTGAAAGAGGGCATCTTTGTTTTGTTCCAGTTTCAAGAGGGAATGCTTTTAATTTTTCTCTGTTTAAAATTATGTTGACCTTGACTTTAGCATATATGGCTTTTACAATGTTGAGGTATGTTTCTACTATCCCTAGTTTTTCAAGTGTTTTGAACATGAAGGGGTGTTGTATTTTGTCAAATGCTTTTTCTGCATCTATTGAGATAACCATATGATTCTTGTTTTTAAATCTATTGATATGATGAATTACATTTATTGATTTCTGTATGTTGAACCAACCCTGCATCCCGGGGAAGAACCCCACTTGATCATGGTACACTATCTTTTTAATATGTTTTGTATGTGATTTGCCAGAATTTTATTGAGAATTTTTGCATCTATGTTCACCAGGGATATTGGTCTGAAGTTTTCTTTCCTTGATGTGTCTTTGTCTGGTTTTGCTATCATAGTGATATTAGCCTCATAGAATGAATTTGGAAGGGTTCCCTCCTTTTCTATTTCATGGAATAATTTAAGGAGTATTGGTGTTAATTCTTCTTTGAAGGTCTTGTAGAACTTGGCTGAAAATTCATCTGGTCCTAGGCTTTTCTTAATTGGTAGGCTTTTGATCATGTTTTCTATTTCATTACTTGAAATTGTTCTGTTTAAATTGTGTATGACCTCCTGATTCAGTTTGTGTAGGTCATATGTCTCTAGAAATTTGTCAATGTATTCAACATTTCCTATTTTATTGGAGTATAAATTTTCCAAATAGTTTTTAATTATCTTCTGTATTTCAGTTTTGTCCATTGTGATATTTCCTTTTTCATTACATATTTTAGTAATTTGGGTTTTCTATTTTTCTCTTCATCAGTGTGGCTAGGGTTTTAGCAATTGTAAATATTTATGCCCCAAACAATGGAGCATCTATGCACCTCACACAAACCCTTCTCAAGTTCAAGAATCAAATAGATCACAACACAATAGTACTGGGTGACTTTAACACATCCCTCTCACTACTGAACAGATCTTCTAAACAAATACTAAACAAAGAAACTATAGAACTAAATAATACAATCAATAATTTAGACTTAACAGACAGATATAGAATATTTCATCCATCAAAGAGCAAATACAGATTTTTCTCAGCAGCACATGGGTCTTTCTCTAAAATAGACCATATCTTAAGTGACAAATGAACACTAAAACAGCAGAAGACAGGAAACAATTAAAATAAGAGCTGAAATCAGTGAAATTGAAACAAAAGAAACAATTGAAAAAATTGCAAAAAGAAAAAGTGGATTCTTTAAAATATCATTTTTGTTTTATTTGTGTTTAGAAGTGATGTATGTGAATGAAATAATTAAATTTAAAAAAATAATCTGCCTCCTTTGTCAAGTATGAGATACCTGTATTTATTTGGGTTTGTCTCTGTGTCCTCTATTCTGTACCATTGATCTACCTGTCTATTTTGGTACCAATACCATGCTGTTTTTGTTACTATTGCTCTGTAGTATAGTTGAAGGTCTGGTATTGTGAAACCCCCTGCTTCGCTCTTCTTGCTAAGGATTGAGAAAAGACAGCCTCTTCAACAAATGGTGCTGGGAAAACTGGAAATCCATATGCAGCAAAATGAAACTAAACCCATATCTCTCACCCTGCACAAAACTCAACTCAAAGTGGATCAAGGACCTAGAAATTAGACCAGAGACTCTGCACCTAATAGAAGAGAAAATAGGTCCAAATCTTCATCATGTTGGCCTAGGACCAGATTTCCTTAACATGACTCCCAAAGCACAAGAAATAAAAGCACGAATCAATGATTGGGATAGAGTCAAACTAAAAAGCTTTTTCTCAGCAAAGGAAACAAATCAGTAATGTGAAGAGAGAGCCTTCAGAGTGGGAGAAAATCTTTGCCACACACACTTCAGATAGAGCACTAATCTCCAGAATCTACCAAGTACTCAAAAATCTTTACACCAAGAACACTAATAATCCAATCAATAAATGGGCCAAGGAAATGAACAGACACTTTACAGAGGAAGATCTACAAGCAATCAACAGATTTATGAAAAAAATGTTCAACATCCCTCCTTATAAGAGAAATGCAAATCAAAACCACCTTAAGATTTCATCTTACCCCAATTAGAATGTCTTTTATTAAGAACACAGGCAACAACAGGTGTTGGCGAGGATGTGGGGAAAAGGGTACGCTCATTCATTGCTGGTGAGAGTGCAAGTTGGTGCAGTCACTCTGGAAAGCAGTGTGGAGATTCCTTAGAAAACTTGGAATGGATCCACCATTTGACCCTGCTATCCCACTCCTTGGCCTATACCCAAAGGACTTAAAATCAGATTGCTACAGTGATGCAGCCACATCAATGTTCATAGCTGCTCAATTCGCAATAGCTAGATTATGGAATCAACCTAGATGCCCTTCAGTAGATGAATGGATAAAGAAACTGTGGTATATACACACAATGGAATATTACTCAGCCATAAAGAAGAATAAAATTATGGCATTTGTAGGTAAATGGATGATGTTGGAGACTGTTATGCTAAGTGAGATCAGCCAATCCCAAAAATCCAAAGGCCGAATGGTCTCTCTGATAAATGAATGATGATGCATAATGTTGGGGGGAAGGGTGGCAAGAATGGAGGAAGGATAGATAGCATAGAGGGAAGGAAGGGGTGGGGGCGGGGTGGGGGGTAAAAATAATAACAGAATGTGTGACAGATACCATTGCCCTGTGTACATGCATGAATGCACAGATGGTGTGACTCTACTTTATGTACAACAAGTGAAACAATAGCTGTACTCCATTTGTGTTCAATGAATCAATAAGTAAATTAAAAAAAATAATATAATAATCTGCTTTAGTCAAGAAAGATCCTTACTCATATAAAGCAAAAATAACCCAAGTAAGAAATTTTTTTATTAGGGAAAATAGTCCAATAAGGTCTTCAACCCAGAAATTGTTCTTTTCCTGCTACAAGCCAAAGCAGTTTATACTACACCCTGAACATTAACAAAACAAAAACCAAAATCCCCCCACCCACACACACACACACACACACACACACACACACAATTATAGTGAGTGAACAGTTTGCAAATGTTACACTTGCCAATTACGGAATGCTTTACATTTCAAACTCTTTGACAATCTATTAGTAGCATTTCCCCAAAATAAAGCAAAATTATACCCCAAGACAACAATATAATCTGTGCTACATAAGTGATTTAACTAATGATTATTTTTTACGATACATGGGGCTTGTAGCAATTCCTAGCAGAGAGTCTTCTTGGTTATCTGCAATCAGTGTTGATGAAAGCAACTGACTGGATCATCACAAAAGACAAGTGGTGGGTAGTAAAACCGCTATGCTGTAGTTTGTGTGTTGAATGCCCCCAAAGGCACATGTATTAAAGTGTTGGTCCCCAGGGTGGTAATACTAGAGGAGTTGAAGACTTTATGGGTGGGGCCTAGTGGCAGACCTTCCAGCATTGGGCATGGGCCTTGAAGGGGATTTTGGAGCCCAGTCTATTCCTTTTCTCTTATTTTTTTTCCCAGACAAGTGAGTTACTCAAGCTCTTGAGAATTCACATTGTACTACAGTGTGCCCTGGAAGCTGGACATGGAGATTTAGGCTCTATTGTCTGCCTGCTGATTTTTACTTTGGGCCAATCTCTCCTTTCCATCTCCCCTCCTTTTTGGAATGGGAGTGCCTATCCCGTGCCTATTCTTTCATTGTATCTTGGAAGTATATAGTTGTCTTTTCAGCTTTTCGACTCACAGCTGAGTTTGCCTCATGTTTTGGAGGCAACTTGGACTTGCGTTTTGCTTTGCAATTTGGACTTTTGAGCAGTGCCGGAACACATAAGATTTGGGGTGCTTTTGGAGGTGGACTAAATATATTTTCCATTGTGAGATAGACATGAACCTCTGGAGGTCAGGGACAGAATGAAATAATTTGGATGTTGAATGTCCCTCAAAGACTCGTGTACTAAAAGTTTAGTACCCTGGATGGCATTGCTGGGAGATGGCAGAGCTTTTAAGAGGTAGAACTTAGTGGGAAATCTTTTCTTCTTTGGAGGTGTCCTCTTGAAGGGGCTCATGGGATCCTGGTTCCTTCTTTATGTTCCCATCCATGAGGTGAGCAGTTTTACTCTATAATGTTTACCTGCCATATATATTACCTTACCACAGGCCCAAAGCAATGGATTCACTCAGTCTTGGACATGAACCTCCAAAACTGACAGCCAAATAGACCTGTTCCCTTTATGAGCTATCATAGGTATTGTTTACAGTGACAGAACAAACTCAGAATGATGATGAAAGACTTTGACAACATATTTCCTTTAATGTCCCAGGCTGAAGGATGTACCCATATCATTGTGAAGAAGGAATGTAGCACAACATCTAAAAACCATCCCTGCTACACTTTTTATTTATGGGCAGTATGATGAACTGCTTAGGATTATTATTTTGAAATTTATGAGGCCTGAGTTTAATGTTGGTCCTGCTATCTATAATTATGCAAAGTACTTAACATTGCCTTAGCACTTCCCTTTTCTTATTAATGAATTGGCAATAATAAAATAAGCCACCCAAAAAGGATTCATGAGCTTTAAGCCAGTGAATGGTTTCAGATCTATAACACTTCTGCTTGGTACTTCAGTTTCTCCCAATAGTGCTGGTCATCTTTACTTAGGAGCTAGTTATTCATCAAAAGGTTGATAACTCATGACATCATTGTACTGCAGGAAGTTAATGTGATTTCTTAAAATTTTATTTCTTAATGTTTTTGATTTTCAATTTGAGTGGTTGTATTATTATAAGATTTCAAGCTAAATAATCTTTTTTTTAATAGAAGTAGCTGAACAGAGTAGAGATCAATAATAGATTAACAGCCCCCTTCCCAAATACAGCTGAAGAGTTCCACTTCTTCAGGCATATTCTAAATATATTGCATGAAATATGTATTTTATCTATAAGATAAAACCAGATAAGTATAATCTCAACACAACGAATAATATAAATCCATGTTGATGTTGGGTGATATTTTTTCTCATATTTCTTATTGATTATAATATAAATTGTGTAAATTTACTACTGCAGGTAATGCTATTACAATTAATTATATAATGGAACCATCTCATTGTTTTTAGATTTGTTTTTTTAAGACAAAGAACAGAGCAGGACAAACAGGAACACAGACAACTTTCTGATAACTTTTTATAAACCAAAATAGAGTTGAAAGTGGCTGTGGTCCAGACTCACCACAATGGAGATCACACAGATGGGGAGATAAAAGTCACCCATGTGAGCTCCTTGACAATGCACAGTATTTTATTCAGAATCTCAGGTAAGCCACCTGCATGCTGATGACATCACAAAAATAAAGGCCAAGGGCTGATTACTGGATGGGTGCTCTTTATTATCATATATCAGGTGTCACCTGCAATTTCATGTCTCTGGCAATGTGACAGAATCCATCTGTCATCTAACCATGGATCTTAGTCAATTTTCTCTGCTCTTTGGAAACAAGCTCTTATATTGTGTGGGAGTAGTAAGGAGCCGGACCATTTTCTGAGGCTGGCTGTAGCATAAATAGGACAACAGTTAAAGAAAACAAGCTGATGTTTTCTACACAGTGCCAGCAAAGAAAATGTTCTGTTTCTCTTCAGTTCTAATAAATCAAGCTACAACTGGTTCAGTTGTCGGGAAGCTGTTGATGGGTCCCAGTATGGAGTCTGGATTGTCTGTAAAGCAAAGAGTTTGTACATAGGGATTTCTTACAAATGCAATTGTATTGTAACAAGGTCCTTGAAGCACTCCTGGTGGCATGCCTTCTAGGATAGGCTTCAAGCAAAATAGAGATTTTTGTTGTAAGGATTCTGGATATTTAACTTTCTATGAACAAGCACTTAAAATTAGGGGTACAAAAGGTAAAACTTATCTTGTTAGGAGCAAATTTCATGAAAGATGCAGATAGGACCCCTCCTTGTCCTCAAACCTTGCCCCATCCTCATAGAGCCTTACAAACTTCATCTCTACCCTCAAAGGAAAAAGACGTATAGAGTTAATGAAATTTCTGAGATTCTGGAAATGTTCCACTTACAGCTAGTTTGGAAGAAAAAATCAGGGGTAAACTCAGAATTATTATGTAGACAAAAAGAAGAATCTGTTTACATAAGAAAAGTACTTTGCTGCCTCTGAACAAGCACACAAAAAGAAATAACAATAAAGAATTGCTAGAATAATTAGGAATGATTTTTCTATCATTTTAGATCTGGCATGACATTAAAATGAGGACTTTATTTAAATAGGGACAGGGTTTTCATGCTTTTAAAAGTATGGGAATAGTCAGAAGTCTAGTCTATTCACCGTAAATGACCATGGCCCCAGCGGGTACAGGAGGATGTTCATACAGCAGTCACACTGGGGATATAGAAGGCTGTGCCATTACGGAGAGCTGAATGCTTAAAAGCAAGTTATGGATTTTCTTCACAAGATGAAAGCTTTATATAGTAATATCTGAAATTTTTTCACAATATTGGGTGAGTTAGAGAACTTATTATTAAGTTTTTTGGTAGAGTGGGTAAAACAAATTTTTCCCTCCATCATTTTTTGTAAGATGGAATTAAAAATATATATAATCATACTGAATGTCATTTAAGTAAGATTGTAATATTTATTAATTAGCTATGTGTTTAATACTCTAAATGAGTGCTTCTAGAAGTGTTAACATTTTATACATATTGCAACATAATATATTTTGTCTTTTTATAGTGTAGAATTAAATAGAAACAAAAAAGCTATCCATTTATCATGGCACCCATGAATAAGAGTGTATGCCCTTTCAGTCCAATAATTCCACTTTTAAAAATTTATCCTTTGGGCATACTCACATAAATTGAATAGATAACATGCTAAAGAATGTTCATTACAATACAAATTTACATAAGATATAATATTATGTATCTAGTATATCAGGTAGATCTATAGATCTATGTGTCCCTTCATAGAAAGAAGTTCAAGAAATATTATTTACAGAAAACAAATTGTAAATCTTCAGTATGTCACAATTCCACTTGTGTAAGAAAAATACAAACATGTACTTCTGCATATGTGTAAAATATTTCTAAAACCACTTATAACACACTTTTTGACATTCTTGTGAATGATACTAAACAAACGATGAAGACCACATTTGCTTTATTTCCACACTGTTTAAATATTTTATCATGAGAATGTACAATCTCATAGTAAACATTAATCAAATAAAGTATAATCTTAATCTTCTCAGTAAATACTGTATTATTACATTGATAGAGAATGCTCCATATTTCATGGCACTCTGATAAAGAACATTTTGTTTCATGTGATCAGACTTTTTGTCAAGTAAGCTAAGTTACTTCATTCACTCCTGATGACTGTGAATGCGAAGAAGTTTCCTGCTAGGCATTGCATCAGGGCTTCCAAACTCTTCAAGGTGGGATGGCTTTGAGAGCTCCCTCAATCCTTTCTCTTAACTCTTAAAAGTCACCTTCTCCCTTACCCAGCTGTGATTTTTCCCCAAGTAAGTCTTTTTAAAGATAAAACAACTACTAAATAAACTTAGAAAACTGCATTTATTGCTGCTAACATGGGAAAAGAGATTGAGTAAAAACTCAGGCTGGATTTTAGCTTCTGTTCCCAAGTTCTAATCATGATTGAGATTGTTTGCCAATTAGCCCCAGTTCCCGGAGCTGACCTTGATCAGATTAGGTGGGGCCAACTTGAATGCTTGAGTCCTCCTTCTGAAAGTCTGCCCCTTCCACTAGCCCAATGACACCTTTGAAAACAGCATTCCCATTTTACTGCATTCCCATTTTGCTGCTAAGCTCTGGGCCAAGTCCCTGCTTTGGTTGCTCTCATAATTCAGCCTGCCCTCCTCTACCCAGGCCCTCTGCCAGGCCCCAGGCTGTGCCCCAATGGCTAGGAGCTTACTTCCTGTCAGCGGACTTCCAGGCACTGCCTGTCTGCTTTTAAACCTTGTGAGCACCCATTAATCAACACTGTTCTCTATTTATCTGTTGAGATGTTTCATACATAGTCTTAACTCACCTGTTGTCAACTGATCTGTGATACTTTCACTTATTTATTCAGACATTTAAAAAAATAAATATGTATCAAATGACCACTACATGCCAAGCCCTGACAATATAGATGACCTATTGTGAACCGGACTATCCTATTCAAAACTGTCTTAATAATTATTAAGATGGTGGAGCACACCTATAATCCCAGCGGCTTAGGAATCTGAGGTAAAAAGGATTGTGAATCCAAAGCCAGCCTCAGCAACTTAGTGAGGCCCTAAGTAACTCAGTGAGACCCTGTCTCTAAATAAAACACACTAAAAAGGGCTGGGGATGTGGCTTAGCGGTTAAGTGCCCTTGGATTTGCTCCCCAGTACAAAAATAATAATAATTATTATTAAGAAAATGTACCTCTTCTCTTTCCTTTTCTTCTTCTTTCTTCTTGCAACAGAATTCTATTTTTTTCAAATGAAATCTTACAGAACTCTGATGAAAATTAATGCTAGAGTCATATTCTGAGTCCACTTTGTTCCTTCTCAATTTCAAACTCTTTCTTGTAGCACTGTAGGGATCTCTGAATTAATGTCCCCTGAATCTTACATGTTTCCTGCCAGACTCAGTTTCTATCCCTGCAGCAGCGCTCCCGGGCTTCAGCTCACAGAGATCTTGATTGAACTCTATGCCTCCCTCTGCACCAACCAACAGTCCCCATTGTATGTATGCACTCTTTCCTGACTGAATCCTAACATGTAACATCTTGGACAGAATGGGAATTTTTAAAATATTTATTATAACCTCAAAAATGAAACACTTTTAATGCCTATTTAGGAGACAGGTTGCAAGAAGAGAGAATGCAGGCAGCTCATAGTTTTAGAATTGATCCATTCTCTCCTTTCTCCTATGAAACCGGAGCCAAATTTTAGTATAGGCATCCATTTATTAAAAAAATGAAAAGAATATATTTTTCTTCCATAACACAGAGGTTGCAGAAATATGTAATCAAATGCAACAACGATCCAAAATCTTATTCTAGGGGGAAAACTGTGTACTTTTCTTGCCTTCACATCTCTCAAAAACATACTAAAAATATAGGAGATGAAGGAAAATTTTTTTCATTATAATGATTCGTTCTTTGCTCACTACTCTTTTCTTCCTTTGAAACAACCTTAAGAGATCTCTTAAGAACATAATGTCCTCATCAGGCCTGAGGAAAGGTAAATAAAACTTGCAGCAGTGGCCGCCACTGGCTGGAGTGGAGGAAAATGAAAGAAAGGAATGCATCTGTCCTTTCATCACAGCTAAGCTGTTTGGTGTAGCACCCTCTTCTTAGATCTCTGTTACATTCCTGAGTTGCCTGAGTCAGGACAAGGTGGTCTCCAAGGAAGCTCAGGCTTTGGGGGAATGGGTTCCACATGCTGGCATGCTGCCATCTTGCTCTTTATTTTCCTCTGGCACAGAGCTTTGTATAAGGAATGAATTTGAGTCTAGAAATTAAAAAAAGAATATATACATATATACACATATATAAATATATATTAATATATATACCTCTTTGATTACTTGTATATTTATTTCTTATTATTTTTTATCATTTTCTGAAAAACTACCACTACTCTAGAAGTAATCCTGTATTTAAACTATTAAAGCTTTGCAAATAAATGAGACAAAGTAAAAAAAAAAAAAATCCAGTTTCCAATTAATATTCCTAGTAATTGTGGTGTAATTTTAGATGCTCCTGGTAAATGGTGACCATAATCACAAAGATTAATGAGGGTTACCAAAGGTGGAAAATCCAGATGCTGGCAGGATTCCCATTCTCCAAGTTACAGCAAAAATAGTAGAGAAATATGGGAGTAAATATGATAATTAATAGAAGGGTCATACTCAGTGTTCAATTTTGAATTTATGTTTGAAATGCAGTAAACTTCTAAATACGTCCTCAGAATTTAAAAAAGAATCCAATCAATAGAAAAGCTTGTTCAACATTTCCTCTGCTCCATGGCAAACTAGGTGACCATAGGTGCTGGAGAAGAATAGCACTGTTTCCTAACCTCATGTGGCTTAGAATCTACTCAGGGAATGAAAACTGATACATATTGAATGATAGTGGTCAAGATAATACAATGCTATTTAAGCACTAAGTTGAGTGGAATAAACATAAACTCTTCAGGTCATGGACCTGCAACTCATCAAACACAGAGCTTAGATGAGCATTGTAACTGGATAAATGTTTAAAAATACATGCTTGAAAGGATGAATTATGATGGAATGATAAGTAATGAGGGTTAAAGGATGAAATGTTACTGGAAGTAAACTTTAAAAAAGGAATAAAAGAGGCAGGATAAAAAGGGAAATGTATTCCCCCATAAATGATCCAAAATTAACAGATATGGATTCACAGGTAGAATGAAAACAAACCTGATTTGAAAGTAATTGTGTTTATTTTGTTTCAACAAAGTGTAGCACCATGGGTCAAACCTGTTGGGCACTGATAATGTAGAAAGAACCAAAAACCTTGGTTATGTGTTCAAGGTGCATCCTCTTTTAAAATAAGGTGAGAAGCATAGCAAATCCAAATTTATAGTACCTTCAAAGACTAAGATAAGAGGTTAGATTTCATATAATCTGATCAATTTAAACCTGAAAACTTTTTCAGTATCATAGAAACATAATGAGAGATCATGAAAATAATTTCTAAATAATCAAATGTTAAGATAAATGAGAAAATGCCATCCCTACTTTAGGTGCAGTCAAGATTTCTGATATATTGTACCTGATTTTTGTCAACATATTGGTAGTTCTTGTTACAAAAACTGCACTTTCAAGAGTGTATCTGTTGGGTACATATTTGTACGTGAACTGTGTAGTAGAGGACAATAACTAGGGTTTCAAACAGGAAATATAGGCTTGCAAGTAAGCCTATTATGATGCCACTCTGTTACCTTGATAGGGGTGGAAGAATAAGTCAAAGCCTTTTGATTTCAATCAGAAATTATCACTTGATGCAATCTCTCCTTTCAATTTAAACTTGCATGTTTGACAACAAAGATTGGTGAAGTCATTTGCCGTAATTACTCTGAGAATGCTTCAGTTTCTTCCTCTCTAAATTATATATGAAAAGAACTGGATGTGGTGGCATTCACCTATAATCCCAGTGACCTGGGAGGCTAAGGCAGGAGGCTTGCAGGTTCAAGGCCAGCCCCAGGAACTTAGTGAGACTCTATCTTAAAATTTAAAAATAAAATAAAAAGGGCTGGGGATGTGGCTCAGTGATAAAGTACCCTTGGTTCAATCTTGGGTGCCCACCTCCAATTTATGTATATCTACATATACATATAGAAATTATTTTAAAAAAATATAGACAAGCACTATTTTGGGGAAAGTAGATTAGCTCATGTCACCTAAATTGATGACTCTTCTAGATTGTCACAAGTAAATACCATGAGATGATAAAAATTAGGGGTTATTTGGTGACAATGCTATAGTCCCCAAACTTACAGTCCCATATTAGCTCACCCTGTCTGTTCCTGATGGTTGTCCCTGTGCCTGGCATTAGCAGGTAGTCAAGAGCATGTGGCATTATCACAATATTGGTAGTGTTAGGGAAAGACATGGCAAATTAGGGAAATATACAGATGGGCCTGATACTCCAGATTATCAGCACACTTGTGTTGTTGTAAAATAAAATATTCTCCAACTGTTCCCCTAGCTCCTTTGCTTTACTACTAAAGAAAAGTATATTCCATGGAGTGCATTTTATGCCTAGCTATGATAATGATAGTGATTTTTTTCTTTTTTATTAATGATGAGGTAAAAGTCATAGGTGACTCCATACTTAAAAGATTAATTTACAAAGCATTAATTATTAAAAATTAAATATTTATTTCCCCATTTATAGTGGGGTATAATTGAAATTTGATATGATTCCTTCTATTCCCTCAAAGCATAGTTAAAAGCAGGTATGATTTTTTTTTATTTTATAAATCTGCTTTTTTTCATGTGAACAAAATTTTTATGCCATCAGACCAAGAAAACCTCATTTCTTGATTAGAATCATTCTACAAACTCATGTTTCATTAAAACAAACCATTATCCATGAAAGTACAGGAAAAACTAATGCAGAAATTTAAGAATGGCCATGATGTATGGGCCTTTGATAACTACCAAGGTTTTTCATCTTCTTAGCTTGATGGCCACAAGGTTCTCAGTCTACAATGCCAGACTCGGAAAATGTTCATCCCCCAATTTTTGGCATAGGTTGCCCAAACACAGTGATCTCAACTAGGTTCTGGATCACCACATCCACCCTCAGCAAGGCCTATCTCACCCACTCCATTTCCTCAATTGTAGTTCAGTTTGGGCCAAAGATCACCTCCACCAGCCACACCTCCAGATGGAATACCAAAGTGTTGATCACTTCTTGTGCAGGAAACCACCACAGCCAGATGTGACTCTGTGGTGGAGGTGCAGCTTCTCCAGGGACCAGGCTGGCGTCCCCTTGTCCTGCAGCACCAGCGTAGCCCATCATGCCGGAGCTGGTAGCCAGAGATCACACTCCAAGTAGCTTCCTTCAGCTTTTTCCAGATTCCAGATATGATTTAATAGGAGGTTTTAATAACTTCAAAGAAGTAAGATTTCCCTTCACTTCTAGGTAAGCTGAAGGTATATTTTCTCTACCCCTTTCTTTTGTCCATCTTCAATATTGCTAAGGCTTAAAAATTCATCAGGAAGAGAAATAGATCTGAACCTACGAAGTCCACTTTACTTTGTCTGTAAGTCTTTATGGTAGACCAGTTCAACGTTCAACAAGAAAATGTTAGCTTGGAATCTGTGACAAAACTCAATTCTCTGCCATGCTGTTGACCGAGTTGTGCAACCAAGAGCATCAGACATTTGGATTTTGATACGTGGAAACAAATGTGTCACAATGATTTGACAGTGTATTTGAGTGTATCCTCTTTTATATCTCTGAAACATAAACGTGGTAACTGTTCCTAATGCTGTTTGCTTTGCCCTCAACCAAAAATAAAGGAATTGCTCCATTGATAGTGGTTTCCTTTAAAGTAGTCATGATAGAAGTAGCTGCTTACAATATTGACCAGGGTCTTCATTGGTCCTTCTCAATAGATGCCAATTGTGCAGTTTTCTTAGCAAGTACAGTGAGAAGAACATGGATCCTCAGATGACAAGGAGTCACTAATTCTCTACAAACTACCGTTTTCCTCTCTTATGACTTCCGGAATTCATCTAAAGCTGACATGTAAGGGGAAATCTCTAATACTGTCTGTTCCTATTAGAAAAACTATGAACATGTAGACTGCTTTTCCATATCACCTTGTCTCCCCACGTCTGATGGATGTGGCATTTCAAAATGGAGGGCTTTACTTTAAATTCTCAGTCTCCTTTCAAAACTGATGTCAAGTAAGTTAACATGGAGAAAAATCCTCTAGTAAATAATCTGTGTGTAGTTTATTACTTTGCTTTGGTGAAAATAACTTGTTTTTCACTTTTGAATTACACATTATTTTGGATTTCAGAGGGAGAGTTCTGTTATAAAATGTCCTGCATTTTAAATACTATTTAATTATGATTTTCATCCTTGGGGAGTACATCATCATATGATTTAATTTGGTATATACCCTCAGGGGGAGCATATTTCAATTATAAAATATTTCCTCCAGAAACAATAATGGTTCAATGATTTATTTCAGGAAGCTATTATAACATGGCTTATCCAAGTGGAATTTGAATACCATCAAATTTAAGCATATAGCATAGATATCCCCAAATGCATGAGAAACGAATATGAGTGTTTTTGTGCTCACACACAAAAATCATATTTGTGTTATTTTCAGCCTTTCTCCTACTTTGATTATTAAATCTTGAAAAAGAACTTAGAAAGCTGAGGGCCATTGAAACATTTATATTATTATCTCTTCAAAAAGTTCATTTTGGACAAGTATCATTTGGATGGGGATTAACTTAATCAGAGATTTTGAATCTTCTTTAATTTTAATCTCTTTTTAAAAAAAAAAAAAATGTCTGGATCTTTAAAAAACCTAAACCTGTAGTCACAAAGCACTGCTTCAAAAAAAGGGGAAAAAAGAGAAAAAAAAATAAAAAGAAGGAGAAGAAGAAGGAAAGTTTTTAAAGCAGCCAGCGGCTGTAAGAGAGATAGTGCAGGCAGCAGATTTGTGACAGAGTGGAGCATGAAACCCATCAGCTGATGAGTGAAAATCCCTGGTTTCTAATTAATCGAGGTACACAGGCCAAGGGATGAAGAGGATCAGGGAAATGAAATCAGGAAAAAGATACCATCAGTCATTTCTGCGGCCCATTGTCATACTTCAGAATCTGCTGTAATGAATCACTCAGGCATTCCACAGATACATTCAAATGGTGAAGAAAATTCATTGTCCGGTGAAGAGCGCTTGATAAAAATCTTTCTTTCCCCCCCTCTTTGTCAGAAGCCTATGATCAGAAAAGGAAATCCAGACAGCACAACAGGTGTGCTTTTTGCAAGCCTGGTGAAATCTGCAAATGAGCCAAGTATGGAAGAATTTTTTGACTAATTTCCCACCCCCAAATGTGTATGGGGAGGGTGGTGAGATGGAGCATCTGATGAAGGGGAATTTGTCACTGAAAAGGATAGCAAAGAAATGGAAGGTTAAGAGAGGGAGAGGCAGGAGTCCCTTCCTGCTCATGAGAAATGCATGTTCCTGTAAAACCTCAACTCAGGAAACAAGGGAAAACAGTGGGAATGTAGGAATAGTTCAGCTAATTAAATTTATGAAAGGTGATGTTTCCTTTGAAGGACAATTTACTCAATGAAGAAAGTGTTTTGCATTGTATCCTGGCCCTGATCAAAAAGGAGTTCACTCATCCTCAAAGCCAGATGGAGGGGCTTGGGTTTCTGGGGTTTCTGAGAGAATGGGTCTCACTTAAAGTCAGTGAGACTCACCTGGGATAAATGCATATTTTAAACCGAAGGATTTGTTCAACAGAGTCTTAATTCAGGCCTGTGCTCCTCTTGCATTATAGATCAAATTCATGGTGGTTGTGTAATTTAACTGAGAAAATATTCATCGTGGCACCTAGACACAGTATCTGTGTATTCCAACTTGGCGGCAACTTTGTGACCCAGAACAATCCCTGGGAGCAGGTCCAAGTGCTGTCTGGCATTAGGTGACATGCAAAGATAATTGTTTTCAAATAATCAGGTGCTATACTGAGACATATAAGGATGGCTGATTCATTTCAAATTTAATTACTATAATATGGGGTTTTGCTGTCTATATTATCAATCACCAAGACACTTTGGAGTTGATAATGTTAAAATTGCAACAATAATGAGAATTCTACTTCATGATGAAAATAATTTTAATCATGGGTAGATTACAAATCCATTTACAGTTACGGTTACTGAGAATTCTATTATCTACCTTCTCTTGTAAAAGATGTTAAGACATGTTTTCAGGAAGTATAAAAGATTATAGAAGTATGCTATGTCTGTAAAGTTCTGAGCACAGGCTTTTGGAAAACCTTAAGAAATCTTCCAAATTGTCAAGACTTAGGGGACACAATGTAGGGCAGAGGAGGTTGCTGTGATTACAGGGGGACATAAAGTTCTCTTTGTGGCTTCTGTTTGCTTTATTCTCTCAGAAAAAAAAAAATATATATATATATATATTTCTGAGAGCCAACAGGTTCTGGTCTAGGTGCTGGGTACTTCTAGAAGAGAACAAGCAGCATGACTTCTGCTCCATGGTGCTCACAGTCTGCTTTGCACTGAAACTCTCCTAGTCTTGGGGATGCTTTGGGTTTTAAAAACATTGCATTCAATTCATTAAAGAGCAGTGGATGAGCCTAGGCACACTGGTCTTCAACTGGCTTCATGTTAGAATCCTGTAGGAAGTTAAAGATCTATCTCTAACTCCACCTCCACTTCACCTCCGTCTCCCATCTCTATCTCCATCTCCATCTCCATCACTATTTATATATATCATCCATTTCTATATCTTTGATCAGGTCTCATTCTTAGCTTTTTGGTCTAGGGTATGGTTCAGGCATAAGTGATTTTTCAAATGCTCCCCAGAGGTTTCTCTTATGCAGCTCTGGATACTAAGTCAGATGATTCTTTATCTGGTAAGTCTTTGGGAAACCTTTTTCTAGTATCTGTTTTGACTTGAACTAGCTTTTTACATTTTCAATCTTAGAAGACTATTAGGTCCTCAGGAGCCCAAATTTAAGATATCTATTTTGCAAAGAATATATAACTTCATAGAATATTTTTTGACCAACTGGGCTTTGACTTGATCTCCCCTTCTCTTATCAAAAATCTTCAGATTTGGTGTGTTAATTGTTCCTATCAAGAATTACTCATTGCTGCTTTTTGATTATGTGATATCTTACATATAAGAATTTCAAATGGGCAGGTTTAATTATATTAGGAATGCACTTCAGAAGCATAAATATGCACAACTATTATTTGTCAATTAAAAATAAATAAATGCATTTTTAAAAACCTGTGATTGGGGAAGGAGAGATTGTGAAATAGATACAGTTAAAGCATGACTAGTCATAAGTTGATAATTATGAAGCTGAGAAATGGGTACATGGGAGTTTATTATACTATTTTGCTTACTTTTTATATATGCTTCAAATTTTTCTTAAATTTCAAGAATAAATTGTTTGTTAAATAAAATTTTAGCTATGGCTTTAAAAAAATAAAGAAGAGGAAACTGAGTCAAAGAGATACAAATGTTTTGGAGGTGGTAGGAATTCAGTGGTAATGGATGGTCAGATTATCCCAGCTGCATTCACCTAGTTGGTGAGCTATGCTCCAAAGTCACTTGTAAATTGTATCCTGCCCTGCAGAATCTGGTGTCTTTCTGAATTTGGACATTTCTTGGTGTAAGGATACACACTTGAATTATTTCTCTATATCTGCCATTTATATATTTAATTCTAATAGAATATATTTTTTGTATGCATTTACAAAATAAAATTATAATTTCTACAGTTACAATTATAATTTTCTTTTTTCTATACTCTTTATTCTCTCGTTCTCTCTTTATTGGGATTTCCTATTTTCTCCTTTTCTTCACCCTTAATCCCCTCCACCACTTGAGTGTATTTTTCTTATTTTATTTTCTCTCCATTTCATTTTCATAAACTAAAAAAGTCACTAATCACAAATATCTCTAAACAATCACTGATTCCTTTACTCAGTCTTTGTTTTCTATAGTACTCATATATGCTAGAGTGTGTGTGTGTCCATATGCATAGACATGTAAATAATTAGCTTTAAAAATAGTCTATTACTGTCCCTGTCATTTAAAACATTCCCACAAGCGTGTAAACTGCGCCCCACACTGGTTCTCTGCTTTGGTGGAACTCTATGAATAAATTACATTTCTAGAGTCTGCCAGCTTTCTAATTCCAGTTTACTGCACTTTGGAACAACATCTTTCCTTCATATGTTGCATAATTTTTGTCTTTCCAGATTTATTTTCATCTTTCTGTTTCTGTAGCTCACCAGTTAACTTTGCCGGAAGACACGGTCTCTCTCACGGCCAGAGTTTCTGGGGGCTTACGTCTGTAATTAGGTCAAATTACTTGGTTGACAATTAAAACAGAAAAACCTACTTAAATGGCATTCAGTCAGGAGTATCATTATTTAACATATGTGTTTGCATCCTAATTCTTAGAATTGGGAGACACATGGATACAAACATGAGAAGATTTAATTTGATTTTCTTTTAAGCAATAAACTACATTTATTACAGTGTCTCTGGGCATTTAGAGAACTACAAAGCACTGAGCTATATATTTTATAGTGACAATATAGAATTCTGAATTCTGATTTGAAGTCAAAACATCGCAATAATTAACTGTATACACTTGAATTTGTAAAACGAGTTGGCAAAGGAAATAGATGCAAAAAGTTGTAAATAGGTGAAATCATTTGAGAAGATAGCACGACAGTTGCACGGCCCACCATTTTAATCCAGTCACTTTGTGAAATGAAGGCTATTTGGACATGTTTCATCAAAAATGAAATTGACCAGATAGTCCACAGGTGATCAGTTCCAAAGTCTTCCCCAGAGTCAGCCCTTCAAATATTTATCATATATGTATGTATGTTTGCTTGGATCATGATAAGGTACCAATTTGGGATTTTTGGAAACCGAGCTAGGATGTCACCTGAGACATCGACTGATTTGGATTGGATTCAGAAGCAAAGTGCCTTGAGAGGCCAAAAGAGAAAGAGGGTGAACGGAGAGCAAGCAGGAATGGACAGCCCATGTTGCCAGCTCTAATATCCCAGTGCAATTATTTTGTGGACATCCACTCCTTGCCTGCACAGGAGATAGGGCTATAAGTGTATGTTATTTTTTAATTACAAGGGGGGTAGAAAAAATCCTGATGATGGGCTGGAAGGTGCCATTGCATTGTTATTTTTTCCTCTCCCTTCGTTTGCTGATTATGTGAGCCGGGCTCCTTTGCTAGCCGATGATAAGCAGAATTTCCATGTTCTCTGCATAATTAATCCATCTCTGCCTCTCTTCATGCCAACTCGCCCGTTATCGCCGGCACATGCCTGAATTGCAAAAGAATCCGCTCTTCAATTGGAACTTATTGATATTCTAAGAAAAAAAAAAGAGAGAAGGGGGAAAAAACTGAAAATCCTTAAGTTTAAGCCGCAGATTTTTAAATGGATTAATTTCGCTGCAATCGCAGCCATCTAAGGCGGGAAGGCAGGCAGAGCAAATTGAAAGCGTCTCCATGTTTGCAGAATTGGGTCCAGAACGCTGAAATGTACTGGCATGGCTCTCTTTTAAAGTCAGAAAATTACCATTCATTTACATCACATGAAATACTTTTTTATGCTAGAAATATTCAAGAGACGTTCTTTAAATGCCTGCTAATGCTTGATAACATTTCTAACTTTCAACGTTTTGCTAGACTTTGATATGACATGATAGGAAAGCCTTCCAGTAGAGAATATTATATCTCTCTTTATCACATATTAGATTACATCATCTTTTTCTTAATCATTCCCAACTAGTCTTTAAACAATGAAGTCTGTCATTGGCTGTGTAGGATTTTGTGTGCTGATGGACGTCAAGGTTAGTCATTTATTTTTCAAGTCTACTTACAAATGAAATGTTTGTTTTTGTTTAATTTTTCTTCTTCCAATACCTAGAGACCTTGGACAATGATAAAAACAATATAATAATAACATAATAATTCCTCAGTAGTCATTGTTTTGACTATTTTGCCTTACAATAAACTTCTTATTTTTGAGAGACTTAATTCCTTCTAATTTTTACTTGTGAATAGTTACACTTTGAAATCCCCCTTGATTCAGGAAAGGGTCAGTAGTTGGACATCCTACAAAGCATGCAGTTCAAGAATCACAAACACAGAGACTTCCAGTTCCAGGACACTTGCAGTCTCCAAATAGAATTCATAAATCTTGCTCAATTGTCTTATGCTTTATTTTTTTGGTCTTGAAATACAATATATGTTAATTTCCTGACTCCAGGAATCAAGCACTGGCCAGAACTGAAGGTCTCCTAAATACTCTAGTTGAGCTTTGGCAGAGCTGTATTCCCGGGGTGAGCTGCTCACAAGTCTGCAGTTTGTGCTGGTCTGCACGGGAAGGCTGGTTTGTTCTTAGCTTCCAGAGCAGAGTGGCTAATACCAACCAGGAAAGAAAAGGTGAATTAGTGTAGCTAAAAATGTTCATCATGAAGTTCTTTCTGTACAGTTTGCATTCAGTAGAACTTCAAAAGGAAAAACAGCAATAATTTTTAAATTACCAACTTAGTTGGGAGGTATATTTCTCAAAAAAAAAAAAAAAGACGCAGTGAGCAGTTGGTATTCTTTGGAGAGATCTGTTTCAGTTATGAAGCAAGAATCTGCGTAATTATAGGCTACCTCAACGTGAAATACTGGCATCTGGTGTAAAGGTGTGTATTATCAGTAAGTGACTTAAATATTAATAGTGTATTTTTTTTCTCAGAAGTAAACTAAAATGAATAGAGAGGTGAGAAACACATTTAAGATGAAAATATTTTTATATTCATAGAAAAATAACTAAGAGTGGTGACTACTATAAACATAAGAACAATTAAATGATACAATTTAACTCAATCACTTTAATTATAGAATCTTACATAATTCTCAGGCTACCTACAGCTTGGAAAATCGAGTAAACTGCTAGATGCACATTGAATAATTTTGTATAGTCAGCTAAACACTTTAAAGCAATTTTAAAAATGAAATGAAAAATGACCCTTCTTAAAATAGATGTAGCAAAAACATTTCAACCATAAATAACAATTTCACTGACCTTGTATACTCAACCCTTTCATTTAAAGGCATGAATAAAAGGACTTGAAAATCACAGGTGTGTGTAGGGAGAGGAAGCTTCTCCTGGGTATTCTGTTTTGAAGGGAAAAATTGGGATTTAAAACTCAAATATGTGCTATAGTATGAATTTGGTTTGTATTTTGAACACTCTATAAGATCATTGTAAATACATTGATTAGGAATTTTTAAGTTTTCATTAAAATGTTATATCTTCTGTCCTTAGACCATTGCAAATTTTTTCAATGTGTAATTAATAGTTGCAACTTAGTTTGTATAGTTTAAAGCAATTTTTTTCCTTCTGAAATGCGTTATGCTGGTTTTATTCTTATATTCTAAATTCACTGAGTATTTTAAATGAATGTAAGGTATCACATTCCTAATTATTACCATATGTGCAGATCAGAGCAAGAAGAGTGATGCAAATGGTTTCGAGATGTTCTGTGTCAGATGACAGGCTAAATCAAACAGCCAGTGATTCACTATGAAGTGGTGACGGCGAATACGATATGAATTAGCTATTTCACTGAAAAAACTAAGACACTGACATGGATTCATAAATGATGAACTGACTTGTAATAGAAACAATTGAATGGGGTTTTTTTTAACTTTCTTTTAAATTTAAGGATGAATTGAAAAGTGAAAAAGAATATTACAAATGGTTTTCTTGGTGTCAAAAATTACTAAATAGTTCTCTTTCTTGACATTAGGAAAATGAGTGACAGCCCTTTATTTGCATTGTGCATGATGGATGGATCCCTTCATCCTCTCCCTTCTCCCTCTTCTTTTCTTTGTAATTGGGCGGAATTGAACTATTTACCCCCTCTAAGTTGGCTTTTTGCTCTTCTAATACCTCCATCTTTTAAAATTTATACCTCTCCTCTGCTCTGGTAGCCACCTTATCGGTTACATCTTCCTTACACATGTTAAGATATTTTGTCCATCTTCAGAAATGAAATCTTTAATGATTCTTTTTATCTTCTATCTTTTCTTGCCCTAAACCCCAAGGGTTTGAACTCACTCAGTCCTGGAGGAAACTTTACATACTTGAACACCTTTCCCTTTTCTGTAGAGTCCCCTTGGGTCAGGTGGTCCTTCTGATAAGGAAAAAGGTTCAATGAGCCTTTAATCTTTCATGTTTTGTGCTCAGAGTCTCTTATATAATTGTTTCTCGGTCCCCAGCTTCTCACAAGCTATCACCATGGGTCACTGAATATTGGCATCCATCAATCGAAATGTGGCCACTCAGAATCTTCTATTTATCTTTACACTGCTCTGGGCAATGAAGAGAGATTGAAATTTTGTGACTTGCCTAAATCTGTGAAGTAGTTTTTTTTTTTTTTTTTCCTCTTAACCACAGTTCTCTGCCACATCTCCAGAGTTTTAGTTTTAACAAAATATGTTCTATAGCATCCAGTTATTCTTTCATATGAACCTAGAGTTCATTTCTATAAATATGCCTGAAGATATTTCCAAATTGACAATACTGAACTATAAACCCATATCTTTAATTGATATTTTACAGATATAGTAAAGACATCAGTATCTTAAAATAGTTAACTCAATCCCTCAGGTAACATAAAGGTGTGCTTTAAAGAGGGAAATGGAAGGAAAGGTCCTTCTCAGACACCTGAGTGAAAGTAGTACTTAAATCAATTATGGTTCCCCATCTTAAAAATCTTCCTAGAAAATATTCTACAGCTGCCTCAATATTAACTATAGTCTTTATTAACCAAAGGAATTCAGGTATTTTCTTTAAAATTATTAAGGAAACAGACTAAAGAAAAGACAGCTGTTGTTTCTATTTCTGACTGATCACTTATCCTCTTTATGACATTAATAATGGGACCTTAATTTCCTCATTTGTTATAATTAGAAAAATAATACCTATATCAAAGTGTTGTTATGTTCATCAATGTAAGAAAACAGCACATTTCCTGAAGCAGAGGCAATGTCATGTAGTTAGTATCCTTATTTTCTGCCATTTGGTTATTAATTTATAAGAGACCAATACTGGGAAGAAGAGAGACAGATGAAGAGTCTGAGTGTGTGTGTGTGTGTGTGTGTTCTTTCTCGTATGTATCAGGTATTTTTATTCAAATATTGGTTAGAAATGAAAAATTGTTACATTTTTCAGGTACTTAAGAAAAAGTCATTGTAATCTTCTAAAATAATCTCTCCATGTTTAACATAATTCTTACAAAAGATGAAAAGGACTCGAGAAGACATAAGAATTTATTCATCTTGCTGCTTTCATATAGGAGACTCTTCAGTAGTCTAAGTTTTCTACCTGAGTCTTCTCTTCTGGTTCTCAATGTGTAAACCCTTTAACAGAAGATTGAAGTGAGGGATGAAAATTGTAATTTTGAAGTATATTTTCCCCCAGGTATCTGCCAGAAATTGATCCCAGGATTCCCTATGGTTAGCAAAATCTGTGAATGCTCAAGTCTCTTATAGAAAGTGATGTAGTATTTGCAAGTAACCTGTGCATCTCTCTCACATACTTTAGGTCATCTCCAGACTACTCATATCTAATTCAATGTAAATGCTATGCAAACAGTTGTTATACTGTTTTATTTGCAGTATAATGACAAGAAAAATGTCTGTATGATTTCAGTACAGTCTCAATTTTGTTTTCAAATATTTCGAATCGACAGTTGAATTATAGATGTAGAACCCAGGGATACGGAGAGTAGACTCTGTAGGTAAATAGCTCATTTGAACCATGTATATTTTACGAATATGATTTTAATAGCTAGGGGAAGAAATCATTAAAGAAAAGAATTTAGTGAATGTTTATAAAAGATTTCTCACTACAAGAAATCAAAAATTAAAATATAAATCATTTAATTTCCTAAAATATTGCTTTATACTGATTTTAGAAAAGTATATGTTTAAATAACCATCTTCCCTACTGAATTAGAAAAAAAGGCACAATTAAACATGCTATTTGGTTTTAATTTGCTTAACTCAAATATTTTTAAATTGCACATATTTGTGATGTATGGCATGATATTTTAAAATAAGTATGCTTTGTGGAATGGTAAATCAAGCTAAATCAAATGTATTGCTTTATATATGCATTTTTATGGTAAGAACATTTAAAATCTCTTACTAATTTTCAAGTGTACAACATATTGTTATTAATTCTAGTCACTATTATGGGCAATAGATCTCTTGAATTTATTCTTCCTAACTGAAATTTTGTACCCTTTACCAACTTCTCCCTATGCTTCCTCCCCAGATCCAGGTACCTACCATTCTGTTTCTATCAGTTCTACTTTTTAAGAGTCCACAAATATGTAATATCATATAGTACTTGTATTACTATTCTGGGCTTATTTCACTTAACATAGTGTCATCCAGGCTCATTCATGTTACTAAAATTGACAGGATTTCATTATTTTATAAGGCAGAATACTATCCCTTTGAGAATATATACCACATCTTCTTTATCCATTCCAAGTTCATGCTTTTATTTGTGAATACTTGATTCACATGCAATGAGGGGTTTATTAAAGAAATGATCACATTTTATTCTTCTCAATTTTTGGACTGTATTATTATTTTTCTAATGAATTATATCTCATGTTATTACTAAGTTTTTATGGACCAGTTTATTGTAAACATTGATTACTTTCATAGACACCTTCTGGTATTATGACCTGTATCCAAAAACGCTATTATCTTAAAAATGTGTAACCATAACCTGATAGATTCCCAATTTTAAATGTTTTTTATAATTAAACAATTATAATGCTAATAAATGTATTTAATAAGCACCTACCATGTGTAAATACTAAGTGTATTTGTAATCTAATTACAACACAAAGAAGAATGTAATAATTTCCAAGTCCCAAGAGAATGCAAATTAATTCCAACTTGAAAAATATGCATTGATCTTAAATGTTGTAGAATTTGAATTTTGATACCTCTTCACTCTCTAGATGTCTCTGGCTTTATTGAATCTTACTCAAAATAAGCAGACCACCACCACCATTTGGAAATCTCCTTGGTTTATCAAGAGCATCATCACAAGGACATTGTGACTATGAAATTTGGTCAAGAGGGACAAATAGAAATATCTATTCTGTGATGAGGAAGCACAAAGTCAAGAGGATACTGGATAGCAGGTAGGCATTATGCAAGTTCAGAAAAGGAATATTTTTATTTTGTTTTGATTTTATAAAGAAAAAGGAGTCATGCAGATGCACAGAAGTGTGCCCATAAGTGCAGCCAGGGAGAATGACTGCAGGAATGTGATTTTTTTTTTCTTAGCTAGAACCTCAGACACATTTTGGAAACTTGAGTAAAGGAGAAAATAAAAACATATAAGCTAAGGTTTCAAACAAAGAGAAAGGGAGCAGGAGATTCGAAGAAATGATTTTTACATTTGAATGCAGAATGGAATAGAGATAAAGGCTGAGGGTGGGGACCAGTCAGACTGTGGGTACACAAAGGCAAATCTGTACTAGAACCAACTAGAACCAGAGGGCACTGCTTCTGAGAGAGGTCCTTTGATGAAAGATGGCACAGCAGAGCAGATGTACATGGGCACAGATTTTTATTTTATTTAAATGGTAGACTAATATATTTAATCTGAAAACTAAAATTATAAATTTAAGTATATCATTTCCTAACATTAAATGAGAAAAGTAAACACATGTAACCTCATTTTTTAAGATGAAAATCAAATCTTGGTTTTGCAATTTATTTGTATGTTACAAAGTTGAAAAAAATAAGTCCAGGTATTAGGGAAATATTTCTATGTTATAGACTGATAGCACATTGTTGTAATTAAAGAGAAATAAATTTGCACATCTTCATGGTGAGAAGATTTTTAATTATTTTAAAAATTTTATTCCTACAAATAATAAACCTATTGAAGTGATTTACACAAAACTCCACTTTACAGAATTTCACAATATTCCCTCAACTTTTCCCCTAAAAATGCCTACTCTTTTCTTAATGTCCTTCTGTTGCTTTCCATGATCAGTCATAGATCAAAACCATGGTGGAACTACATGAACTCTGGTGCCAGACTACTTTGTTCAAATCTCAACTGCACACCCGTCATACCTGCTGTGTGATGCTAGGAAGGTTACTGTCCTCTCTGTGCTTTAATTTCTTCATCTGGGAAATGGAGATAATAACGCAATGTACCTTCAAGGATTGTTGTAAATCATTTCTCATATACAAAGCAATCAGAATGGGGTCTGGCACAAACCAAGCACTTGATAAATATTAGTTTTCATTATTAGTCTTTTTCTTAAAAACATCAACTTCTTCTAATAAATGCTAATAAAAGGCATGATATTGTGTATGTGTGTGTGTGTATTCTCTTGCAAACAGGTATTTTCATGTGTGTCTTATATTGAGAAGAGGGACTGATGCAAATGCAACATTTGAAGGTCCTCTGTTCTGTTCAGTAAGCTGCAATTTCTGTTTTTCTTCAGATTTAAGTTATAACACTGGAAGTAAAAACAATTCAGCTGCTTTTCATCATAAGAAAATTATTAGTACAATCCTCTCCACAAAAGTGATCATTTGTGTCATCTTCATGAATGTTATTACCATGCCACCCCACCTCCTTTGGCTATCTATCCTGGGAGAAAGATCCCAATCCTTGTCACCGAGAGCTACAGTTCACTCATGCCCCTTCTGAAGAGTGCTGTTCAGATCTGAAGTCCATGTCCCGCATGACTGGATAGTGTCACAGGCTATTTCCTCCCTGTTTTCAGCATCAGTCTTCCATGTTACTTGCATGTTGATCAAGTTTTGGTTCATGTTTTATTATGAATCAACTCTTCTGGGTCTTCAGTCACATTGAAGCTGTTAGCCAATTATGACATGCCACTCACCCTGCTATTACTGTGACATCTTCTCCATCATTAAAGGAATTACAGTTGAAAAAACAACTACATAGCAGCTAACAGGTTGGCACAGTTTTGAAACTTACCTATTTTTGGAAGAGGGAAGGAGAAATGGGGTATACTTATCATGCATTGATAGAAGTAATGCTAGTTGCTTTAATAAAAAACAATGAATGATGACTTGAAGATGAAAGAAGTTTATTTCTTAGCAATGTAAGATGTCTTCTCTAACTGATGGTTCAAATCTCCCAATCTTTTTGTCTTTAGCTTTATCATTTTTAACTCATGACTCTCAAAGTTACTCCACAGTGGAAGAGGAAAGTGCATGTAGAACCACATACACAGCAGTCCCATGCCTTTTGCCCATGTTCCCTTGACTGTAACTTAGACCCAGAGCTTCACAGAGCTCCAAGGGAGGCAAGGAAGTGCAGTTCAGTTGTGTGCAAAGGAGGAAATGGAAATGGACGCAGCAGTCATAAGTCAGCTCTGCCACACAGAAATGTTTTCAGTGAGTGTAACTGGATTCATTCTAGGTATCACTAAACACTATGGTGATGTATGTTTATTATTTATTTATTCATTAATTCATTACTTATTTAATTAATTTTTTTTTAGTTTTTGTGCCAGAGATTGAGCCCAGGTGCACTTAATCACAGAACCACATCCCCAGCACAGTTTTTATTTTTTATTTTGAGACAGAGTCTCCCTAAGTTACCTAGTGCCTCACTAAGTGCGTCAGGCTGGCTTTGAACTTGCAATCCTCCAGCTTTCACCTCCTGAGTAGCTAGAATTACAGGGGTGTACCACCATGCCCAGCTGGTGATAGATATTTAATAATATAACAGTATACACATTTCAGATGAAATAAACATCTTACAAAGTAGAATGGCATCATAAAACAGTTCATGTGTAAACAGATTTATACATATGTATGCTTATGTATATAAAGTATGTAGACATGTATATATACAATAAAGATGTTTATGCACAAGGTATAAAGATCATAAGGTATGATAGGATTAAAGATGATATTTCCTTATTTACTTTCCCAATTTCTAATCTGTCTACATTAGCATATGTTATTCTAAAATAAAATTGTATTTGAAGCCAGGTACTGCGGTACACATCTGTAATTCCAGTGACTTGGGAGTCTCAGGCAGGAGGATCATAAGTTTGGGCCAATTTGGGCAACTTAGTGAGACCCTGTCTTAAAATAAAAAATAAAAAGGCGCATGGGTATAAGTCAATGGTAGAGTGCTCCTGGGTTCAATCTCCCGTACCACTAATAATAATAATGGTACTAATAATAATTACTATTATTATACTTGCAAATATAAATAGTATTATACTATTAAATTGTGTCTTTTTAGATTAGACCTTTCGTTCTTTGTCCAAATATTTTTCTTTTCTGATATAGCACCCTCCATATTTTCATTCCATTTGAATACTGCTTTATCTGAGGTTCTCAAAGCACATCAGACACTGTTTAGAAGGCAGTGACCAAAATATTGAAAGAAGCAGGGTCTGTCATGACACTAGAGTATATTCTTGATGAATCACAGCTGACTTCAAATGATTATTGCTTTCTTTACTAAATGTTTTTAAAAATAATTTAGTGCTAAGTACTGGATGCTTTAAAAGCTTAAAAGTTTCCCAGTGTCTAATTTAACTCCTTCATTAAAAAAAAGAAAGGAAAAAGAAAAATTTGAATAGTATTGAACGGTCTTTGTTTATTTTCATTCTTTGTGTTTGCAATTCTGTATCTCTCCTGCTCACTCCAGGACTTGATATACACTGGGAACTCAGTGCACGTTCATTTAAATAAATTAATAAACGATGCTGATACCATTTCACTAAGCTGTATACATACTTACTTTTCTGTATTCAGTTGGAACAAATTTATATATTTGTAGTTTCCTAGATTTTATTTCTCCACTTTGTCCCAACTGATGAATAAGGTGTCCCAACTGAATAATAAGTGCCAAAATTGAACCTTGATTTAATATAACTGTGCTAACTTTGTGCCTGACACTGTTCTAAATGATTTATTTAGTCACCTATCTTACCAACTAGCCCAAGAGATAGATACTGTTACTATTCCCATTTTAAGAAGAGTTGCAGAGAAGTTAGATAATTTGCCTCAAATCAGAAAGTGGCAAAACTAAGGAGTCTCACTCCAAAATCTTTTCATTTGTTCCCCATTTTGCCTCAAACATCTGCAGACTTCTTTAACTGCTTTATACAAATTCATACAAAGTGTTATGTGGCCTACAGTATAAGAGGGGTTGTTGTATTTGTGTTCACTGTCACACAACTAAAAGCCAAAGAGTTGGACTATAGTGTTGTCCCTTTCTACAATACTTAAGTGAAAATAGAAATGATCTTAGTGGTGCAGAGCTTGTTCTTAATGAGCCTCTGCTGGCTTAAAATCATCATTGGTTTCTTTACTAAATGTTTTATGAACTAGTTTAATAGTAAATCCTGTAATTTTTAAATGTATAAAAATCAAGATTCTGCCAGGAGCATTGGTTGCACATGCCTGTAATCCCAGTGGTTTGGAAGGCTGAGGCAGGAGGATCTCAAGTTCAAGGTCAGCCTCAGCTAAAGCAAGATGCTAAGCAACTCAGACTCTGTCTCTAAATAAAATACAAAATAGGGCTGAGTATGTGGCTCAGGGGTCTAGTGCCCCTGAGTTCAATCCCCAGTGTCCCCTCAAAAAGTCAAGTTTCCCAGTGTCTAATTTTACCTCTTAAAATAAATTTAAATAGCATTTAATGTTTGTTGTTGTTGCTGGGGTTGCGCCAAAGACTGAACTCAGGGCTGTCTGCATGCTAAACATGTGCTCTCCACCCAGGCCCTTCAGTGGTCTTCAGCTTCTTGGTATCCCATCCATTGAAGATTTCACAGAGATGACCAG
>JAJEJO010000862.1:864815-980225 GCA_020662805.1 Glaucomys volans | reverse complement strand
AGTTTGAAAACTGGCAACTAGTATTACTGAAGGCTCACCTTGCTCACAGGTTTCCTGGTTGATGCTGGTTACTGACTGAGACTTCAGCTGTGATTGTTGCCTGGAATACTCCCTGTGGCCTGTCCTTGCAATCTGAGCATCATTAAACATGGTGACTGGCCTCCAGTGGTAAAAGTCCTGAGAAAAAGACCAGGAGAAAGCTGTTATCTCTTATAATTTAGCCTTGGATACCATTCAGTACCACTTCTGCATTCTATTCATTGAAACACCTACAAGATCCACTCAGTGACAAAGTGAATCAGTATTTTGATGAGAGGATGGCATGGTTCTGGAAGGATATATGAGACTGAGCATTTTCTGTAGCCATTTTTAGAGAATACAGTCATCTACAATGATATATTTAGTAATGATAAGGTAACTTGCTCAGCCTTCCTTGTCCTTTGATCTTCTTCCAAGTTCTGTGTATCACTCTGTGACAAAGCTCTGCATCACATATCTAATTCTTCAATAAGTGTGAAGTATATATTCACTATTGTAAGATACAAGGAGAGATGCAAATATGAAAAAAGTCAAATGACTTACTTCAGAAAGTTTATCCTTTGTCTTTGTTTCCTCATACACAGTCATTGCCATTTTTACTGTAAAAAGTAAGTCTCTTCTGTAAGTACATCTCACTTAGAAAACAGCACTTATCTACATTTCTCCCTATTATAATCATATGCTAATTAACATGTAGTATTAACAGTGAAAAACCCAGATTTCTCTGTTTACTCTTTATCAAGAACTTCAGAGGACTGAGGGACCAATTATTTTGACTCAGAAATAAAGATGATCACTATGTGGCAATTGCCAAATCTCTCTCAAAGGAATGCAATATCCTGATGATAGCAAAAACGTGTCTGACAGATACTTTAATAGATGTCAGATTTTTAATAGATACAGTGAAAAAATTATTTTTAAACACAGATTTTGATGGCACTGTGAGAAGTTTTCTAGAACAATATGCAATTCTTCCTTTACAGCCCTTTTTCAGGTTTTTCTGCTGCCAATTACACTGCATATTCAAAATCCTGCTTACTCCTGCGCTTCTGTTTCTTCCTTCAAGGGTCACAACAAAAATCACAGGAGGGTCCTGAAAACATTTCCATCCCTAGAAGTCTGTAAGTTTAACTATAATTTTGGACAACGATCAGGGTTATTACTAGCTCACTGAGCACCTTATTTTTCTGTAGTATGTTTGTATGTATGTATGCATGTGGTGTTGGGGATCAAAACCCAGGGTCTTAAACATGCTGGACAAGAACTCTACTATTGAACTACATCCCCAGCCATCCATTTAGTAACAATGCTAATCCCTGTGGGTTGAAAAAACTGCATAGGATAAAGGATTGGAGAGAGACAAGCAGAATGACTTCCAGTCCTCACTACCCCATCAAGCTAACCAGACATGATCTCTCTGCTTTTCTGGCTGCCTGCATGCGTAGCACCCTGTGAGAGCTTCAGAGCTGTGAAGTGCTCCAGATGCAGTCTATAGGCAGGGATGGTACAGCACCTGATCTGAAAAACATGCTTTGGAAAATCATTTATGCCTTTCTAAGCCCTGAACCAGCACAATAAGCAAAACTATCAGCTGAAAGGAAATCTTATTTTTTTTTAAAACTATGTGTGCTGTGGAAAACAAAACAAAACAAAAAACAAACCTGAACATCAACAGAGAGGATGGAGCCAGAGTGCAGCCTTTGAGTGCCAGAGCTTGATGAATTCTGATTGGTCAGTCTGCCCCTTTGGAGCACAGAGAACATAAACCTGCTGTTTGGGATGAAGGGATCCATTACTAAGCAGATAATGGGCCAGAAAAGAGAGAAGAAAAAAAAATTACTGACAATTGGGCAAATCTAAAAAGAGGGAATTCTCAGAAGCTTAGGAGAAAACTAATAAGCAGGTTGTTTGTTCTATGTCTTTGTGGACAAAACACGAGTACCCCTAATTCATGAAACAAATAAATATACAGGATGGCACAACTGCAGCCCCTTACTAAACTGCACAGCGTATTAGCTAACATATTTGGAAAGGTGATAGCTTCTACCCCATCACCTTAAATTAATTTCAACTTTAGAAATTATCCCTTCTTAACTTCCAAAGCACCTGATTCTCTACAAATGGTCTTATTTATATTTTTCTTTTTCTTTCTTTCCTTTTCTATTTTTTTAAATAGGTATCAGGGATTGAACCCAGGAGAGCTTAACCACTGAGCAACCTCCCAGCCCTTTTTTTTTATATATTTTTATTAGAGACAGAACCTTGGAGAGTTGCTTGCAGCCTTGCTAAGTTGCTGAGGCTGGGTTTGAACTCGCCATCCTTCTGCCTCATCCTCTCCAGTCGCTGGGATTATAGGCATGCACCCAGCTGATCTTATTTCTATTTTTACTTTTTAGCTTTTAAAAATTAACCACATTTCATATTTTTAAAAGTGGCCTATATTATAAAAGTGGAAAAAAACTGAATAGGCTCAAATTCAAAATTTTTCATTGTGCAACTGTTATTTACAAAAGAATCCATTTAGTGCAGTGCCAGCCATTGAAGAATCAAATGGTGTGTCATCTAGTTTGAAAATAAAAACCCTATGATTCTATTTTGAATAACAGAGTATTATAAATAAGATTAACTACTATGTGAATGTCTCCCATGTGCTAAATTCAGTTCTATACATTGGTAATTTTCTTTTCACAAGAAATTTAGAGGTAGCTATTTCCAATTTCAAACCAGCTAACCAAACCTTAGTGAGTCTAAGAAATTTATTCAGTCAGTAACTGAAGAGCTAAGATTACAACTCAGTTTGCTCTGAGCCCAAAATCCATGCTCTCAGCCCCTAAATGGACTCTTTTGCTGCACTGGGACCCCTTATTTCTGATCCATGTACCTTCGTTTTAATATTTCGAAGTCTTACTCAGTTTGAATAATTTTCAGGTCAAATTACCTACTGATGTGTAGCTAGTTTATTGAGGATTTGAACTCAGTGGGGTATAAAATGATTTGATTCTTCTTAATCACTGCTTTCACTTGTACTCTGTGGAATTGCCATGTCCTATGTCTTTAATGAAACCTCGGGCAGATTTCATAACTTTCTGGTCATTCTTGGTTACTAAAATTTAGTTCAGTCCATTTTAAAAATTTCCAGTCCAATTCAGAGTGTTGCCCCTGATCTCATGTGATCAGATCTGTGATGAGAGGACAGGATTATGGAGGAGGGCAGTGCTTTCCTGCTCCCCTACCCCAATTAGCACACCCTTCTGTTTTGGGTCTGGCTTCTACACAGTCGTCTGTGTGAAGGTGTTCATTGCTTTGTGCTCTGGTTCTTTCAGATTCAACTTAGAGCTGATGTGATATGATGGATAACTTTTTGAGATCCTCCAGATCTCAAACATCGTTAAAGATTCAATCATTAAAAACTCCCTTAGGAAGGGGCAGCCATTTTTTTCCAAAAGGAAAAAAATACCAGCAGTTCCATTTGGCTGCCTCCTATCAGGGTGAGAAAATAGTTCCTGCTACACTCTGAGCCCATCCACCTGCCCCAAATGCCTCCTATGTTTCCACACTGAGCTTCAGGCCCTTCCCTCCAAGCAGCAAGAATCCATCATTTATTTTGCACCTTAGGACTGTCCAGATAGGAGACATAGGTGACTTTCTCAAGTATCTCTCCCCTAGTGCAGAAAAACCCAGAAGTGCAAACATCTAGATAATGATCAAAGTATGGTATAACCTTCTAGAACTCTCTACCTCAGTTGATCTCCAGGCTGGGATAGTGACCACTGAAGATTACTGGATAGGAGGAGAGAGAAGAAGGAGAAGGGAAGAAAAAAATATATGACAGAGGTGGAGAGGAGGAAGGGAAGAGGGGGAAGCTTCTCCCCTATTCTCTACCCTGAGAATTTTCTCTGTTAGGAAATGGAAGGTGCAGATCCATTGGGGTTTTGTTTGTGTACCTAGGCTGGTTCTGTGAGCTGCAGGTCCTGGTTGCAGTTCTCAGTAGTTCAGTGGCAGTTTTTTGGTTTTAAAATACTTGTGACTTAATTCTTTTCTATTTAGTTTGAGACAATTCAGCTGTAAGGCAGCCACAGTTTCACAAAACAAAAATTCACATTCAGCAGTGAATTAAAGCATATAAAAAATGTTTTGGAGTAGTTGCTCTATAAAGTGGATACAATTATTTTTCTTGATAAATATTTTATATTTTAAAGAAAACTAAGATCTAACAGGCTAAATAAATGCATTTAGATTTATGTAACTTGAAAATATTTATTTACATTGCGAATCTCAAGGATTCTGTGATGGGAATAAGTGTCATTATCACCATCTTACAGATAAGAATATTGAAGAGTAGACTGGCAAATGGATTTCTAGAATCATACTCTTAGCTGTCAGTGCTTGAATTTTGACTCAGTACACAGCTCCTTCTTTATGTACTTCTTAGGAGGGTTTCCTAGAAGAGGAGTCTGAGAAAAATTCATGAATCAGAGACCTATTAAATCCCATTCAGGAAAAATCTATATTGGAGTGAGGGAAGCAAAATAGACCAGGGAAAGAAATTGATGGACAAAGTGATTTGGGGAGAAGTCTGGTGTCATCCTGAACCCAAATTGAGTACTCTGGTCCTAGTTGTTTTGGAGTTGGCTCTCCCTTGATGCTGAGAGCTAGACTTTCATGTCCCTCACACTCAGTCAGTGACCATGGGTTGCCTCACAGGGGATGGGTTGGAGATGAGGGTAACACCTAGGTACTCAGGATAAGTGGGGTCTTCAACAGAGGGCTACAATACTACCATTGCCTCTAACTTTGTTAGTAGTTAATGGAGATATGTAATTCATTTAGATGTAGGACCAAGGAAGTCACTCATGAGGACATTTAAAGGGTCAAGGGAATGGCAGTATTGCTATATCACCCTTTGTCTGGATAAAGACATTTACTTTAGCTGTACCAGTTATTTTCAGGTAGATTAATGGTAGATAAACTGATCATTAAAATCTGTTGTTTCTTAAAAGGTCTTTTTAAAAAATATTTTTTAGTTATTGATGGTCCTTTATTTTACTTATTTATTTATATGAGGTGCTGAGAATTAAACCCAGTGCCTCACACATGCTTGGCAAGCACTCTACCACTGAGCCACAACTGCAGCCCTAGAAGGTTTTTTTGAAACACAAGTCAACTAGATTTTAACAAATGTATTTATGGAAGGAAAACACATAAAGTTACAGTTTTTTCTTCTAACTTAGGCAAAGAGAGTCAGAGCATTAATTTTTAAACAATTGTTATAAAATAGGCCCTTATTCTTTCCTGTGTTTTCCAAACGTTTTCTAAATCCACATCCATTCTTCCATTAAAAACAATGCTTATGTATATACACACAGACAGGTAAGTACGTGTGTGCAATCCACTTAAAGAACAAAGCCTTCACTGATTGTCTGACTTGGGATGAGAAAGCATGAGTGGAAAATGGCCCATTTGTCCTATACTGATTGTAGCTCAATGTTCCTCTGTTGTTTATCAGGCGTCCTTTTTTATGTTTTATAAACTACAGTCTATCAATCCTTCCTTCCTTCTTTCCTTCCTTATTTTCTTCCTTCTTCCCTTTCTTTCTCCATCTCTTCCTTTTATCCTTCCTTCTTTACCACTTAATTAGCTTGTACAAAATATATAAATATGTAAGATCAAGGCATTTGAATCATGTTCCAGGCCCCTGAGGGATACAGAACCAAACAACTGGAGTGGCTTAGGTGTTGGGACTCCAAAGGGTTCCTAGATGTAATTTATTTGTGTGAAACTTAGGCAAAACACTTCTGATTTCTTTTTGGAAATGTAGAGGTTTGGATGATTTCTAAAGTCTTAAGTTTCAAAGGGAAAAATAATTTAAGAGTAATTTCTAGTTTTATAATCTAAATTGAAGTAAATTCAGAATAAGAAATATCAGCAAAGTAAGCATGTAAATATAAGGCCTGATTAATGATAGATAAAGTATTTTCCCCATCAATTCAAGAGATTAAACCAAATATAATGGGTACTGTCAGTAAATTTGACATGGAGACCCACAGTAAATGTGTGGACTTATGAAGGATGAAAAAAAAGAGATTTTCCAGAAATACACTGGTTAGTGCTCTATTACTAGATTGTTACAAAATACATCCTAATTTTTCATGTGTTTAATTTCACATGCATGTTAGTCCTATTTTTAGTTTGTTCTTTTACCACATTGTTCTGACACAAAAATGAAAGGCATGCATAGTTTATTCAGAATATAGTCTCACAACCATTTTCCAAATAGTCTTGAATTACCTTATCATTTAAAATATTTTTCAGAATAAAAATTAATTTAGAAAAATATTATATTATCTAATTGAAATTGTTTTACTTTCATAACAAAGTTCACATTGATTATATAATTTATTGCTACATTATTTCCATGAAGTACATAGACTTTTTTGCATTACCAAACTTGATTGGTAAATGCAAGATTTTTTGTAAGTGGCATTTGTTCAATGTATTCATTTATAAGTGGGTTTGATATTCTATATATACATAATATAAAAAGTTAAGATGTTTAATAAACTACCTCTTAAAAGATACTTTTTACCATTCAAGAAAGCATTCACATTTCATTAGATGATTTTTATTATTAATTTTAAAATAGTTTATTTCTCCACAAAGTGTTCTGCAGATGATGCGCAATTAGAATTTTAAGGTCCTTACCTGAAATTTCATACATTGTTAGCTGACTCTCAAATCAGGGAATTCTAAGGGATCAATTGCATTTGTCTTTTTTTGCCACAGCAAACAATGCCAAGAGCCCAGTTTATCAATAGTAAGGAGACTAAACACCTGGACACTGGTATTTGTAATTGTAAGTTTCACAGTGACACTGGTTTTCCTCTAAATCATATTATATGGTGCAGCATGTCCAGGTATTTAGTTCAGAAATACTAGTGAATTTAGATTCTTTTCATGAAGATTATAAAAGGGACCTTTTTTTTTTTTTAAAGGGAGATCCTTCGGAGTTGCCAAGACCAGTCAGAATCCAAGTCCCTCTCTATATGTGAGTCACTTTTCTGCCGGGGGTAGTGACCTAGCTGTGTTTTTGTGAGGGAGTTATAGAAATCTAGCACAGCCCACAGATTAAAAAGCAAAGGTGTCCATACTGGTGAGTCCCTGAGTTAAAAAGAAAGGATGATATTCCACCTTGTTCAATTCATTTCACATTCTGTGTCTTGCCAGGCACTGAGCCCCTTGCTGTGCTGCAGCTGCATCCAGACATTTTTCTAGTCAATAGCAATTTGCTAGGTTTGCTTCTCAGACCAGAGAAACTTATGTGTTAAGTTCCCCACATTAGACTACATGGGTCTGCTTCATCATTAAGCAAAAGTGAGAAATAATGAGTCTAAAATGGGGACACTCAGTAATTTGAAAGATTATTATCTCATGATAATATCATGATCTCAGAAGAGGTCGTGCTCAGGTTTTCACTACATCCTGCTCTGCTAACTGAAGAAGTTTCCTTATTAAGAACAAAAACCATTGGCAGAAAGGAGACAAGGATAATTCATTCAAAGATTGGAAGGTTCTCATAGGGGCTATCCAAATTTTAAAAATTAAAGCCTGGGAATAAATGGTGCCTTTTATTTATTTTTGTAGTTCCTTACTTGGAAAACATTGTTTGCTAATGGAAAATTCTCTAGCTAGAAATTTACCTTTTGAGAACCACAGGTAATTTAAACAGCATTTTCATGGCACTTAAGAAATAAAAAATGATAATTTAAAAATCTTTTAGAAATGAAACTAGCTTGTTCTATTTTGATCCCTCTGAAAGAGGCAAAAGGAGTTTATTAGAATTGATTTTCCACTTTTGATGACCTCCATAGGAAGTGATGGTACAATTCAGGTATGTTCCCAAGGTGTTAATTTGAGGGTCCTACTTCCAGATGGAAGCCATCGACCTTTTATTCCTCATCATGTGATGTATCATCTTTCTGAGGATTTATGCTAAACATATCTTTTGATTACAAAAAGGCAGGTTTTAAACTCATTTTCAAGGTTGTGTGCTAATATAGAACCATGTTGCTCGGATTCCTTAGCATTGCTGGTATACTAAAGAATACATCCATTGACCAATCAAGAGATATTTTCCTTCAGAAAGCCTTCTTAAAAGTGCTAGATTATGCTGTTCTTTGCTACCCTTCCTCATTTAGATAACTTCTCCATCTTGAAATTTATATTGTTCTCAGAAACCAGATGGCACAGTACACATTTGTTACACATCTATGATCAACTATGCAGTCAGATTTTTTTAAGAGTAGATCACATTGTCCATCTTATTAGATTTATTAACTTGAATAATACATTGACCATTAGGAGTATTACGTACTTTGCATCTGAGAAAATATATTACCACTAACAAATATATAAACTATACATCATCTATTTAGATAGTATAATAGAGCAGTTTATTTTATACTATATGAATTTTGTCAGCAGGGAATCCCCTGATGAAGAAAATTGCATAATATTAATTACTGGCACCATCTGTGCAAAAACAATAGGAAAACCAATATTTTAATACAATGACTTCATGCATGTCAGTTATATTTAACATTAAATGCTGCAGTTTTGTTGATGCCATTTACCTATCTATTAATTTAAATAAAGGATGTTCTTACAGAGGTTAAAACTATGAATAAATGAATTAAAATTAAATATAATGAAATATTTAAATAAATGGAACATGCATCTGATTCATTCTCCAAGAATATATCCTGTATGCATGTACAGATATACAAATTACTGTACCATCTGCTAGGTTTTTACAGGTTGAGCAAGAATTTTCTTTGCACATGAAAGGCATATTGTAGATTCTTTGTAGTGAATAGATTATTCAGTTGAAAAGGTTGCGACAAATGGTCTAACTCATGCCTGGCAATGGTCAGACCAGAAGAGTACCTTCAAAAGACAGGGGCAGGGGTTACCATAAGAAAGACCATTTTCTACTTAAATTTTGAGCTCTTAAGCTAACATTTTGCTAATTATGACAACGGATGCTGCTCAAAGCACCTAAGGACCCACACTTTCATCCGTCCTTTTCAACTACTATAACCTACCACCTGGTATGTTCTTTTAATATTCACTTTAACTTCTGGCTTCAATAAATATTTGTTGAAAAAATGGATGTTCTGGAGAAGCCACTGTGAGAAAAGAGGTTTTCTTCATTGTCAGTGCCAGCCATCTTTTTGGTTGGTTTATTTAAGGGGCTTAGTTTCTCATATGGCTGGTGTTTTCTTCCCCAAAGCATAGACCTCAGAGTTTCAGAGTATACAAGCTGTGGTTGTGAATCAATTTTGTCAAGAAAACATATTGACAAACATGGAAGTTTCAATTCAAGAGGCTTCTGTAATATCCAATTAAAGCAAATCTTGCATTAAATAACAATGAGTCCTGATTTAAACTTTGTTCAGCTGCAGCTAGGATGAAGACCCTAGGTCCAATCAGCTGTGAAGGAAGATTCTTGGCATTCTATTATGAGGATTTTACCTTAACTCAAATTTTTCTTTTATTTTTAAAAGTTACTATCTCATTTATTTCCTTAGGCAGTTTGGGATGAGCCTTACAGGTGGCCTCACTAATACAGGATAGTGTTTTCAAGCATGAACACTAGCACCACATTCCTAGCTTTGATTTGTAAATTTCATAGCTGTGTGAACTTGGATATAATTTTAAATTTTCTCCTATTTCTAAGGTTAGTCATTCTTATAAAATGAGAATGAGACTGCTTAACTCTGGCTCATCGTATGCTACTAGAGAATGATGTAATATCATGATCACCATTAATTATTATGTATTGCTCATTCATGAAAATAAAGAAGTAGAAGAGTTAAAGAGGGTGTTGGCTTTTCAGGAAGAATGCAGTCAATCTCAGAAAGAACCAAAATGAAAAATCAAAATGAAAAAAATTGCAAAATCAATAGTAGTAAAGAAAAATAAAATTAGATACCATAAAAAATTTTCCCCCAAATTATAATGAATAGTGTAGTCAAAAGTGTTGGGCAATAGGCACATTTACAATGACGGGAAAGACAATAACATAGTTTTGGGGATGAAGGGAGTTTTGGAAAAGCTCAAACATGTAAATGCAAAAGCTTTTTGACCCAGAAATTTTACTTTCCGACAATCCTAAAGTGATTCTTAGCCACATGGTGAACACACGTAGATGTCCACCTTGAACTCTCTCAAAAACCAGGACATAAATAACCCATGCTGATACAAACTAACGAATACATAATAAAATACAGATATGAAAACATGGTGAACCAATTCTTTCAGAAATAAGAGAAAACCAAAAATCCAGCTTAAAAAAAGGATAATCATAGTGCATGTGGGTTTTGACCTAGCAGCACTAATATTGCCACTCTCCCTGATCACTGACGGTCTAACCTTTGGCTAAGTGAGACAAAGAGATGGAATTGAGATTCAGATATGAAATTTCCAGCCAAAAGAGGGAGCCCTACAAAACAGGAATGAAAAAAAAAAAAAAAAAAAAACTCTACCCATTATCCTTTTTTAAGTATCCAAGGCACTCTCTTTCTGTATAGTTGTGGGCAAAGAAATAAAGTCGACTGCAAGGGCTTGGAAGTAACACCTATTAGTCATCTTTAGTTTCAGTGATTAAAGTGGTATTTGAAAACCTAGAAGTATTTTCAGATTTAAGTTCTCCATAACTGACAAATTCACTTTCCTTTATGAAATTGGTTGTCATATAATCAACAAAATATATGTTCTTTTTTGAGGGTAAATGAAAGTGAAGCTAAGACAAATTTTTTACTAAACAGTTATATGCAATTCTATGACCAGTTTAATAATCCAGTCAGGCAAGTTCCAGAGACTCTTAGTAATCACTAGCAGAAACAACCCAAGTATTTTGTTTGTTTGTTTTTGAGGCTTTTGTGGATGGGGTTGCTTTCCTAATTTTTCTTTCAAAGGATTCATCACTGATGTATAGAAGTGCACTTTATTTATGGGTGTTGATTTTATATCCTGATACTTTGCTGAATTCATTTATTAGCTCTAAAAGTTTTCTGGTGGAAATTTTTGGATCTTCTAAATGTAGAATCATGTTGTCCATAAATAGTGATAGTTTGAGTTCTTCTTTTCCTATTTGTATCTCTTTAATTTCTTTTGTCTGTCTAATTACTCTGGATAGAGTTTCCAGGACTGTGTTGAATAGAAGTGGTGAAAGAGGGCATCTCTGTCTTGTTCCAGTTTTCAGAGGGAAGGATTTCAGTTTTTCTCCATTTAGAACAATGTTAGCTTTGGGCTTAATGTAGATAGGTTTTACAATGTTGAGCTCTGTTCCTACTATCCTTAGTTTTTCTAGTGTTTTGAACATGAAGGGGTGCTGTATTTTGTCAAATACTTTTTCTGCATCTATTGAGATGATCATATGATTCTTACCTTTAAGTCTATTGATGTGATGAATTACTGTTTATTGATTTCCATATGTTGAACCAAACTTGCATCTCTGGGTGGATTACACTTGATCAAGGTGCACTATCTTTTTGTATGCAGTTTGCCAGTGTTTTATTAACAATTTTATCTTCTATGTTCATCAGGGATATTGATCTGAAGTTTTCTTTCCTTGATGTGCCTTTGTCTGGTTTTGTATCAGGGTGATACTGGCCTCATAGAATGAATTTGGAAGAGTTCCCTCCTTTTATATTTTATGGAATCTTTTGAGGATTATTGGTTTTAGTTCTTCTTTGAAGGTCTTTTAGAACTTAGTTGAGAATCCATTGGTTTTAGTTCTTCTTTGAAGGTCTTTTAGAACTCAGCTGAGAATCCATCTGGTCCTGGGCTTTTCTTGGTTGGTAGGCTTTTGATGACTTCTTCTATTTCATTGTTTGAAATTGATCTGTTTAAACTGTGTGTGTCCTCCTGGTTCAGTTTGGGAGAATCATATGTCTCTAGAAATTTGTCGATGTCTTCAGGATTTTCTATTTTGTTGGAGTATAGATTTTCAAAGTAGCTTCTAATTATGTTTTGAAATTCAATGGTGTCTGTCATGATATTTCCTTTTTCATCACGAATTTTAGTAATTTGTGTTTTCTCTTTGGATTTATCAGTTGGGACTCAATCTAACAAAAGTGATGAAAGACCTCTACAATGAAAACTACAGAACACTAAAGAATGAAATTGAAGAAGACCTTAGAAGATGGAAAGATCTCCCATGTTATTGGATAGGCAGAATTAATATTATCAAAATGGCCATACTTCCAAAGGTGTTATACAGATTTAACGCAATTCCAATTAAAATCCACATCAGTTTGGAGGTAACATATCCCAAATCCTACTTTCATATGTGCCACAGATTTTTCTAAAGAATAATTTTGAATGCACTGCAGGAATTCCATAAAGCCATGCCACTTCAGAAAATTAGCTGTAAAGTTGGATTTTGGCACAAGCTGTAAAATTGTAGGTTAAACTCATAAATATATCAAGTATGATAAACTCAAATGCTTCCTACAATGTCTTTAAGTTCTTACCTTTACTACAAAGACTTTGCATCTAGAATTGTAGATAATACATAACGTATGTATGTAGTTCACAAAGGAAAAATAGCATAAAATCAGACCAATAGACCCATCTGAAAGAAAAGGACTTATGCTACTTTCTTAAGTTGCCAAATAATATAAATTTTGCATTTGATTTTAAGGCACAGTAACCATTTCTTTGAAATGATTTCCAGCTTTAGCAAATATTTTATTTCCCCAGTAAGATTAGGACTCTGATAAGAGATCCTCTCAAAATATCTAAATTTATGACAAAACTGCAGAAAAAGTTCAGAAAGAAAAGAAATTACTCTCCAAGAAAAAAAGAAAGCACAAATAGTAAAGTTCAAATCAGCAATTATATCTAAGATTCCACTGTCAAATCCCAGGTCTTGAAGACTTCTTCTGTGATTTATTTTAGGAGTTTTATGTTTTTAGCCCTAAGTTCAAGTGATTGTTCCACCACTATTGGTTGGCAACTCTTCTTACCTTTTCAAATGGATATGGTTCCTTTGTCAAAATTCAGTTAGCTCCAGATGTCTGAGTTGACTTCTGTACTTTGTATTGTGCTCTCTAGCTCTACATAGCTATCTTATCTCAGTACCATGCTTTTTTGGTTAAAGTAGCTTTGTTGTACATTTTTAAATTGGTAAGTCCTTTAACTTTGTTCTTTGTTTTCAAGATTTTTTTGTCTATTTAGGGCCCCTTGAAATTCTGAATGAATTTGAAGATTGATGTTTCTATTTTTCTACCCAAAAAAGGCTATTGCAATTTTGCTAAAGATTACATTGAATTTTTTAGATCACTTTGTGTAGATATTTATATCTGAACAATATTCACTCTTTCAACCCATGAGCACAGGATAGTTTTCAGTTTATTTAGGTTTTCTTTAATTACTTTCAGCAATGTTTATTAGTTTTAATTATGAAACTCTTTTCTCTCCTTGGATAAACTTAATTCTAGGTATTTTCTGCTTTTAGCTTCTGTTGTAAATGATTGCTCTTTTAGTTTCCTTGTTAAATTGTTCATTGCTAGTGTATAGAAACAACACTAAATTCCAGGATTGCTCTCATAACTAATAACTTTTCTGAATTTATTAGCTCTGGTAGTTTTCTTATAAATTATTTGGAATTTTCCATATATGTGATCATGTTATCTGAAAATGACAGTTTTTTTTTAGATTTGGGTACCTTTAATTCTTTTTCTTGTCAGATTGTTCTGGCTAGTTCTTCCAATACCATGTTGAATAGCAGTCATCTTTATCTTCTTGATCTTAAGGGGAAAGCTTTCAGTTTTTCATCACCAAGTATAATGTTATATGTGGGTTTTTCATAAATCCCTTTTAGCTTGTTGGTGCACTGACTTTTAAAAATAAAAAAATTGGATGTTTTAAACATAACAAATGTAAAAAGAAACTCAGATATTGCAAAGAAGTTGAAATTAAAATATTCTAATATCCTTAGTTTTCCTAGGGGAGAAGTATGGATTAGCATTTTTAGACATTTAGACATTGTTAAGTATTATTTTTGAAATTACTTAAAATGTTAAACACATTAACTTGACCTATCAAGGGATATGCCTAATCAATATCTTGACTAATCAAGGTATTCATCAATAAAAAAGAGAAACTAAAGCACAGAAAGTGAAAGTAAATAAAATAAATAAATACATGTTATTGCTTGGATTAAAAGAATTCCTAGGGCTGGAGATATAGCTCAGTTGGTAGAGTATTTGCCTTGCAAACATAAGGCCCTCGGTTCAATCCCCAGCACCACACACACACACACACACACACAAAAGAATTTCCACCCAAAGAAATTCTCAGATCTGATTTTTAAAAATCCAATAGTATATAACATGGAATAGTATATAGTTATAAAGAACACATCTGAAATACACTGACAAAAAAAAAGGAAGTGAAGAAATAGAAAAACACATAGTAGAAAAACCATCAAAGGAAAGCTGGTCTACAATTTCAATAACAGGCACAAAAGGCTTTGCAGAGTTCTAGTGCACCTGTATTAGAAGGGTACTGGTTCATGAAGGAGTAGGAGGAAGACAACCAGAAGTCCCAGGAAACAAGGAGGCTTGCAAGGGAATGGGGAATTGGGCAATGTTGCTGCCATGCACGTGGACAGAAATAGCCTGGTCATTGTGTCCTTACAGTTGTCACTGCTGTCATCCCCTCGGATGCTGCTGCTCTTGCAAGGATTCTGACCCTCAAAATGCCTTGATTTCCTATGAACTCAGGTAGAGCCCCTGAAGCAGGCATTTTGCTGGAGGAGATTTTGTCCTGTGCTGTCTCAGGCTGTTCCAGGGCTTATTGGAAGGCTTATATTCTAGGTTGGAGTCAGGAATTAGGAAATGGTCTCCCGTCAACATGAGCAATAGTAGAGGAGTGTGGTTTCAAAGAAACTGAGGAGACTTTAAGAAGAATAATATATAGGAATTTAAAATATTTCTGGAAATATATAAGGAATTAGGAGCACTTATCAATGCGGAAGGAAAGGGATAAAATAAATGGGATCTTAAAAATTCTACATGCTTAACATGCATTTTTGCATATGTTTAGTGAGGCTTCACTCATGTATGACTTGTGTATGTTTTTAAAAATCTTAAAAATTATTTTTAAAAAGGAACTTCTGCCTTTAAGAGGAAGAATTATACACCCACAGCACTTTTATACTTTCATGGGAATAATTGATGAAAACCTTGCTTCAGCAAAATTCAAGGCAGGAGAAATCTTCCTGGAACTGTAGAGATTTCAACATTGGCTAATCTACTTTTTTTTTCCTTGAAATGCATTGGCTTCATCTACCTTTAGAAGTTCCTTCTGTTGAAAACTCTGGATGAATTTTTTTCCCTCTGAAGCCTGCCAGATACTTTGTAGTCAAAGAAATTGTTAGAAAATTTGCTGTACTTAGAGATTTTGCTGTAGAAAAAAAAAAATGTGGCCACTGCCTTCTCTGAGTTGCTCACCACTTGGGGTTATATATAAAACCCATTTAAAATTAAAGCTGCATTATATAATTTTTGAATTAATCATGCTCCTAGGAAAATTTAGTTTCATATATGGAGAGAGAGAGTGTATGTGTGCTTCTGTGGGGGGGGGGGATAAAGAGAGAGAGGGAGGGAGGGAGGGAGAGAGACCAAGAGAAGCACACAGAAAAAGAGATAGAAACTCACTTCAACTCTGTAAACCACCATAGCTATTTATAGTCCATGAGAGACAACTTGGAGCTTAAAACTAACTGAAATTTATACCTTTAATCATTACTTACCTAGCACTGCAATTAAAATCATTTGTTTACATATAAACCCAAGAGGGTTACATTTTAGAGGTCGCCTTTGTGATACTTACGTATTCATTCACCATTATTAAGTTCATTCATTTTTACCTTTAGCAAACCTCTGTTAAGTGATTCTTCTCTGGCAGTTTTCATTCTATATAATGAGGACCCAGAAGGAACCAAACACAAAACAGGGGAGAGACATACACTAACCAGGCAATTAATATCAAGCAGTGGGATATGTGGTAGGATGTCCCGGAAGATTTGGAAGGAAGCTCAGAAAGGAGAGAGTTTCTAGACTGGAGTGGAGATTTGGTAGAGAAGCATTTTGGCATGTCTGTGTGTTAGTTAACTCTCCTGTTCTATAACAAATAATTGAGATGAGCAACTTATAAGGATAAAAAGCTTATTTTAGTTCATAATTCTGGTAGTTCCAGTCTGTAATCACTTGGATTTATTGCTTTTGGACTTGTAGGGAGGTAATACATCATAGTGGAAGAGCATGGTGCAACAAAACTGCTCTGCTCATAGTCAGGAAGTGAAAGGAGGAAGAGAAAAGGGCTGGGGATCCAGCCCACACCCCATGACCTAAATACCTCCTCCAAGTAGGCCAAGACATAGCAGCATGTCAAGAACGTAAACTTGATCTGAGTTTAAAGGTTGGAAATAAAAAGATTTTAAATAACTAATGAATTGATAGAATGAGATCTCTTAGAGATTCTGAAGCATCAAAGCAAAGTATTCTAGGGACATCATTATCTTTATGGTTAGTAAAGATTGCTTTCTGGATTGATAAGAGGGGGGTCTGTAGTGGGCATCACCTGTGTGGTGTCTAGTAGTGGTTAACATTCTTTCTGGGAATTATAACCAGAATTCCATTCCTTCTCCATTTTCAGTCACTCTTTTTGAAGAACCTGATATTCTATATTCCTCTCTCTCTCTCTCTCTCTCTCACACACACACACACACACACACACACACACACACACACCATTCCTGAGATACAGCACAGGACCCTGGACCAAAAACTGGAGTGCTTTCCTTTAGACTCAGTAATTGATCAAGACTTGGGCATCTGACCCTGTCCAAACTAAAGCAAAACTTACTTGGTAATTTCCAGGAGAAAGATGTTCATTTTTTTTTCTGTTATCCCTGGAACCTGAGAGCATGTTGAGGTTGAGCTTCAAGCTACCTCTTGCTACCATGTGATGTTTGATATTAAAGCCAATATGACAGAAGGCAGAGTAAAGAGATGGAGAGAAACCAACTCCTAATTATATTTTCTGGGCCCTGAATCCAGGCTTGTCATTTTATGTGAGCCAATAAATTCCCTTTTTGTCCAAGTCAGTTTTGTTGTATTTTCTTTCAATTGTGACCAAGAGCCCAGTTGATGCAGTCCCCACAGAAAACACTGAGGAGAGAAAAGAAAGAAAATCAGCCAATATTTATTAAGCAACTATTTCCCCCTATCATATAAAGCTAGGCATTTGTTTTTTGCTTTTTTTGTTTGTTTGTTTTGTTTTGTGTTTTGCTTTTAAATGAAGTTTCCAATAACCCAGAAAAACAAATTAAAAAGCTTGTCTTAGCTCTAAGGTCAGCCTAATTCCAGATCCTACTGCTTTTCCATCATGCTATGCTATCAGTTTGAATTGACTCTATGCCAGCATTTCCTAAAATTTTTTTCAGGGATCACCCATATTCTCTGAGATGTTAATAACTGTTAAATGAAGAGAAAAAAATCTATTTTGTTTTGTTAACTCTTCTATGTAAGAGAAATGTTAAAAGCCTTCATGTGTTGATCACATTTTATATCTTTTAAAAGTGATTCAAAGGATAGGACAAGAGATTACCTACAATGTCAACTAAAGATCATCACAAATTATGCATTGGTGCAGAAGCAACATTATCAAACTATACAATATGTTGATCTGTAATTTTGACTAAAGCATGTAAGTTTGTACTCCCAACTGATTTGGGGAATGTCATTCCATGTGCTGCTACTAGAGGCTCATACTACACACAGCTATGTGGCCAACAGAGAGAAGTTTTGAATAAAAAATAGATTCTAATAGCTCTCAAAGAAAACAAAGAAAATCAGAATTATGTCATCTGAACATGATTAATGACAACTATAACTTCCCAAACACAACTCTGGAATGAACTGTTCAAGAATAAATAATTAACTATTTGGGAAAATGTCATGTATAAGAATCAAAATATTGAACTTGTGGGGGTTTTTTTTGCTAAAGTTTACTTTTGAAAGATGAGACATTTGTAATATCTTGGATTTTTTTCTTTTGATATCCATCTTAATTTTTTTATTTTTTTTAATTTATTTATTTTGATTCATTGTACACAAATGGAGTACAACTGTTGTTTCTCTGGTTGTACACAAAGTAGAGTCACACCATCTGTGCATTCATACATGTACACAGGGCAATGATGTCTGTCTCATTGTTATTATTCTTACCCCCCCACCCTGACCCCACCCCTCCCTTCCCTCTATGCAATCTATCCTTCCTCCATTCTTGCCTCCCTTCCACCCTGCATTACGCATCATCATTCACTTATCAGAGAGATCATTCGGCCTTTGGATTTTTGGGATTGGCTAATCTCACTTAGCATGACAGTCTCCAGCATCATCCATCTACCTGCAAATGCCATAATTTTATTCTTCTTTATGGCTGAGTAATATTCCATTGTGTATATATACCACAGTTTCTTTATCCATTCATCTACTGAAGGGCATCTAGGTTGATTCCATAATCTAGCTATTGTGAATTGAGCAGCTATGAACATTGATGTGGCTGCATCACTGAGGCAATCTGATTTTAAGTCCTTTGGGTATAAGCCAAGGAGTGGGATAGCAGGGTCAAATGGTGGATCCATTCCAAGTTTTCTAAGGAATCTCCACACTGCTTTCCAGAGTGGCTGCACCAACTTGCACTCCCACCAGCAATGTATGAGTGTACCCTTTTCCCCACATCCTCGCCAACACCTGTTGTTGCCTGTGTTCTTAATAAAAGACATTCTAATTGGGGTAAGATGAAATCTTAAGGTGGTTTTGATTTGCATTTCTCTTATAACGAGGGATGTTGAACATTTTTCATAAATCTGTTGATTGCTTGTAGATCTTCTTCTGTAAAGTGTCTGTTCATTTCCTTGGCCCATTTATTGATTGGGTTATTAGTATTCTTGGTGTAAAGATTTTTGAGTACTTTGTAGATTCTGGAGATTAGTGCTCTATCTGAAGTGTGTGTAGCAAAGATTTTCTCCCACTCTGAAGACTCTCTCTTCACATTGCTGATTGTTTCCTTTGCTGAGAAAAAGCTTTTTAGTGTGAAAACTGGAAATCCATATGCAGCAAAATGAAACTAAACCCATATCTCTCACCCTGTACAAAACTCAACTCAAAATGGATCAAGGACCTAGGAATTAGACCAGAGACCCTGCACCTAATAGAAGAGAAAATAGGTCCAAATCTTCATCATGTTGGCCTAGGACCAGATTTCCTTAACATGATTCCCAAAGCACAAGAAATAAAAGCAGGAATCAATATCTTGGATTTTTTAAAAAATCGGAATATATTTGATACTGTGATTAAAATGAAGACTTGACTTACAGATAGCTTTCTTTTGATTTAATGACTACGTTAAAAAAAACAGTTACACAAAGGAAGGGTCATTTTATGCTGCATTTTATTATAAAAACAAACATGATTTACTTTATCTAGAGATTTTAATTCTTTTGTTCTTCATTTTAAAAAAATTAAATTTCTTTAAAGTTACCTTCATTTAGTTATAAAATTCTAAAGATGTGAATAAATTTAAATTCATTGCAGAAAGTACTTCATCTGAGTTCTTTTTCATTATCTTTTATAATGTAAGGAATATTTTTTTTCTCTATTAGCTTTGCATGTGGACGAAATTTCAGGATTTTTTTTTGAAACTAAAAATGTGAAAGTGTATGGGAGACTCCCTATTCTTCTGCCATACCTCTAAATTTTCTGTGATCTGCTCTTTTTCAAAGAAATTCATGAGTATCTTGGGATGTTGACAGCCTGGGTACTGTGTTTACAGACTAACTTGGAAAGAAGTGGAGTAAAGTCTTGCTTTCTGAAAGATCAATGTGTAGTCATTTGGCTGCTCTCTAAGGGAGAGTCTAGACAAGGCCAGTTTCCTGAACTTGAAACCTCTGCGGTCAGTCAAGATCCTGCACTAGTTTAATACTGTACTATCATTGTCTTGAGATTCTTAATCATATTTTAACATAGGAAACCTGTAGTTTCATTTTGTACCGCCCCCCCCCAAATTATGTAGGGGGTCTTGTTTCTAGGAGCTGAGTATGCATAGTAAATAGAGTCAAAAATTCTTTTTCAAGACATATATTCTAGAAGAAGAGAAAAAAAATAAAGAACCTAGCAATATTTGAAATAGTTAAGTGATATACTCTAGGAAGATTAAAAATGGAAGAGAAATAGAACATATATGTTCTAACATTTGTGTGGAATTTTGAGATTTTAGTGTATTAGTTTTGCATTACTATAATGAAATACCTGATACAGTTAATTTCATAAAGAGAAAAGTTTTATTGAGCTCACAGATTTGGAGATTCAAGGGCATGGTGCCTGCATCAGCTTAGTTCTGACAAAGGTCCTTCCAGCTATAGTCACACAAAGGTGCTGGCACATGGGTATGTGGGTATGAAAGGTTATATCACTGAAAAAAGAAGTCAGAGAGCAAAAATTTGATATCCAACAATCTCTTCCCAGAGCATGTTGCCAGTGACTTGAGGCCCTCCAATTAAGCCCCACCCTCATCAGTGCTACTGCCTCCCAAAAGGTCAGAATTTTAATCATTTTGGACACTTGGGATACACTTGGACCACACCCAAAACAGTAGATAGAGTGACCAGGAAGTCTTCAATGAGAATGTGATAATTAATTAACGACATAAAGATAGTGAAGGAGTGAGCCACATTAAGAAATGGTCTAAAACTCTTCCAGAAAGAGGCAAAAAGCCCTGAGGGGAAAGTGTACCTAGAACAGCAAGTTGACCAATATAGTTGGAGAAGATAATGGTGGGGAGAGTAGTTGAAGGTGAGTTCAGAGAAGGTGAAGGAGGACTTCGGATGTATTCTAAGTAAGATGGGAAGCTGTATGATGGCTTAGCAGAGAAATGACATGATCTGAAAGGATCACAATGGACGTTGTTTTGAACAAAGCAAGGGAATGATGTGGACTGGACAGGAGGAAACAGTAACAGCACCTCAGGGAAGAACACTCAAGCTATTCATAGAACAGAGACTATGAGTCTATGGTTCAGATGTAGCTCCTAGATACTTCTGAATCATGAATAATGTTCTGTTCAATGAGAGAATGTGATTATGAGTCTATGGTTCAGATGTAACTCTTAGATACTATTGAATCATAAATTTTGTTCTAGTGGATGCTGAAGTGGACTGGAGTTTTCTTCAAATTCCAACTTGGCTCCTATCTTCTGGTCCAGTCATCTTATTTCAGATCTCTTGACCTTTCTTCTATACGTCCTCAATGTGCCACTCACCACTGCAACTGGGAATCATTTCTACTCTTCAGGCAAAGAGAGATCAAGCCCTACTAGGGTTATGCAACACAAACTTCTACCACCCAAAAGAGAACTACTGATGAACTGGTATTTACCCCAACACTTGCTAGTTAAAGTTGGGGATAGTGTTTTACAAAAAAAAAAAAAAAAAAAAGGAGACAAAAAAAGTCCACTATTCAATTATCAGGATGTTTAGGATTCATCTGGAAAAGTAGATTTTGAGAAAGCAGAGTAAAATGATCAGCTTGCAGAATGAGTGAAAACATTCTGCCAAGGTAAAATGAATGCCCATGATGACAGTGGAAGGATGTGCCTGTATGTGGATGTTTTCTATTACTTGGGGATGTACTCCATCCTTAGGAGAAGACCACAAAGGGTATGTACCTGTACAGTCCCACCAGTATTGGGGATTGGCAGATGGACCCCATCCTGCACTGTTCTGGTTTCAGCTCAGCAACCTGTCCTGTAAGCTTCTCTGCCTGTCTGGGATGTCCTCTGCTGACCCAGGCCTCCACTCTATTTTATCAAGACCTCGTACCTGATCAGTGTATGATATCTCAATTTAAAATTCCTTGTAGAGTAAAGCTGATTCACCTTTATTGACCTTTTGGGGTAAAATAATCAATTCCAACCCAGGAAGTTTTGGTCTTTGGGATCTGGGCATAGCAGGTAAAATATTGAATTTAAGAAAAGGGTTTTGTATGAAAAGGATGCTGAGGTTCTTTCAATTACTATCTATGATTTTATGTTTTGTATCATATAAACTACACTACAAGAGATTTTAGAAAGCACTCCACAATTTGAAGTCAATAGAGTCTGAAGTTATATACATATACATGTACATATACATATATATATATATGTAGAGAGAGAGAGAGAAGTTTTATTTTGTTTCATAGCATATGATGGCTCATGAAGAATTCCATTTATGAATTAAATTATTATCTTGGACAAACGTTCAATTACATGATCCATCATTCATTTTTTTCAATCATGCGAACCTGGAAGCAAAGTTTAATTGAGCTATTGATACCATGATTTAGTATTTTTATAGAGTTTCTTTTTAGAGGCCAAAATTCTCTTTGTATTGTGTTGTCATTGTTGAGTTTCATTGTTCAAAAAACCCTGCAAGAGGGTTTAAATCAAATAACATTTTAATATAGTTATATGGAATATTTTTTAAAGTGTAAAGCGGGAATAAGTTACCAATGACTCCTGAATAGCAACTTAAATACTTATTTCAAACATTTCTTATCAGTACTAAAGCACTTCAAACCTCTTCTTCACAAAGAAGGAAGACAAATAGTTCAACTTTTTTCTAAGCAATTTTTATCCCCTTTTCTTAGATGTGTTAAATTTAGCATTCTTAAACAATAGGCTGCAATGATTTAATCTTGAACTATATCAAAGGACACTCAGTGTTTCAGTCAGATTTTTTTTTGTAGCTGTGACCAAAATACCTGACAAGAACAACTTAGAGGAGGAAAAGTTTATTTTGGCTTATGGTATTTCAGTCCATAGATGGTCAACTGTATTGCTCTGGTCCCATGGTGAGGCAGAACATCAAGAGGGAAAGGCACAGCAGAAGGAAGTTGTTCTCCTTGTGGCAGTTGGGAAGCAGAAAGCTGAAAAAAAAACGGGCTGCAGGGAAGATGAAGCCTTCCATGGCACACTGCCAATGATCCACCTCTTCCAACCACACTCCCCCTTCCAATAGTTACCACCCAGTCAGTCAATTCAAACTAGGAAGGGCTGATTAGGTTACAGCTTTCATAATCCAATCACTTGACCTCTGAATATTCCCACAAGAACATAGGAGCTTTGCGGGGGACACCTCATATTCAAACCATAAAATTCCTCACTGGCCCCAAAAGCTCATGTCCATTTCACATGCAAAATGAATTCATTCCATCTCCAAAAGTCCCATAGTCTTAACAGTTCCAGTTCCAGTGTTGCCCAAAATTCCAAGTCCAAAGTTTCACCTGCAGCTCAAGCCCAACTCCTAGCTGTGGGTCCCTGTAAAAATAAAAAACAAAGCTCTGAAGATGACAGAGTGGAGTTAAGCAGCAACCCCCAACTCCATCACGGCCCAAAAAGGAGACAAAAGGAACAGCTGACCAAAGAGTCATAGGGACAGTGCCTTGGTCATCTGCACTGGTTGCAGGGATGATTCTGGTGATTCTGCACCACAGACCACCCATGGAGAGCCCACAATCACAGGTCCTGCACTTGCAGACAGCCATCAGGCTCTGTGCTAATTAGAAGATGGCCCTCTGGAAAGGAGCAAGTGTGTGGCATCCCACAGCACTCAGAGCAACATCCCTGAACAGTGCATCCTGTGCTGCTGCACACAACAGAAGCAGACAGCAGACACAGCACCGTACTGTCTGAGTAAACAGCCTGGGCCACTGGGCTGACATATAAGAACAGACCTGTGGGAAGTTCATAGCAACCAGAGAAGTGTCTTCTTGCCCCAGTACCTTGGAGGATCCAAAGCTGAAGAGAAATGGACATCTTTGAAAGGTCCAAAATCCTCATGAAAACAAAACCAGGAAGATTCAATTAGAATTTTCTCTACATTGGCACGGTTTACTCTAAGTACCTCTAACATTAATTCTGATCATACATATATTACTCTTAATTTTGATTCAGTAGTTGTGACTCTAGTATGCAATATTGTGCCCTCAACCTACTTGATTGTGTTTCTTCTAATGTTTTAAAGCATTAATTGTAATCATTCTCTCTTTGTTTTCCTAGCTCAGCTTTGCTCCTCTTAACCCCATTTTACCCTTTTACATTACCTGCTACTGCCTCACTTCCATGTCTTTCTTTCTACCTTGGTTTGTATTACTCTTTGCTATCTTTTCTTTCCTTCTACATTTTTTTTTCTTTTGCACAAATTTGTCTCTCTTCCCATTTTCGACCTTTACATAATGTAATAATAATATTAGTATCTTTAATAACTAATATTTCAGCTAATTCAGAACATTATTGCAAGTTTATAACTGAATTAGATGAACTGTGGAAAACACTGTTTTTGTTTTTCCTAAAGTTGATTAGTAAGTGACTTTGCTCTGAAGTGATCATAGTAAATAAGGTTGAGTGACTTCCCTCAAAGTGATGCTGATTCTGGGTAGAGCAGAGGACACAGATTGCATGAAAGTGGACATTTGCCAGTCAGCCAGGGATTCTAAGATAAAGATGCTCATTAAACATTCCCTTGCATAAAAGAGGAATTAGTAATCATCCCAACAGTGGGTAGACATACAAGCAATGTAGAAATGCAAGGGAACAAATGAGCCCAAATAGCTCACAAGGCTTCAACAAATGAACTCATTCACACACATTAAAGAAAATATCAGAGAAATAATGTAGAAAGTCTATAGTTGAAATGTTCAATGAGTTAAAAGAAGATGTAAGAAATAAACTTACAGAGGAAATATAGGAAGTAAAATATCATTTAAATAAAATGAGATTCCAATAGAGAATCAAATGGAAATCTTGGAAATAAAACACTCAATAAAGCAAATTAAAAATTCAATGAAAAGGAACTCCAATAGATACTTTGAAGACAGATTATCAGACCTTGAAGACAAAAATTATAATTTTGAAAATAAAGTCAAGACACCCACCGTAAATAAAGTTAAAAAGTAATAACCAAAATATTCAAAATTTGGGAGATAACACTAAGAAACCAATTTAAGAGTCATTGGAATATAAGAAGACTTCAAAATACAAAGTAAAGAAATACACAGTCTTTTCAATAAAATAATATCAAAATATTTTCCAAATTATAGAAGCAAGATGCAAATCTAAATATAAGACACACGCAGAGCTCCAAATAGGCAAGATGCAAATGTACTCTCCAAGACATGATAAAAATGCATATTATACAGAATAAAGATAGAATTTTTAAAGCCACATTAGAAAAATAGCTGGTCACATAAAGATGTAAGCAAATTTGATTTTAACTGACTTTTCATCACACATCCTAAAAGCCAGGAGAGCAAAGAATAATTTATACTGAGTCCTGAAAGAAAATAGGTGCCAAATAAGATTACTATATACAGTAAAACAATCCTTCAGAATTCATATAGAAAATCCATAAACAGAAGCTAGAGGAATTTATAACCACTAAACCTGCAAGTTAAAACATATTCAATGAAATATTTCATACAGAAGAAATGAAAATAATAGCAAAAACCAGCACAGGGATGAATTGCACTAGAAGAATGGTCAGTTAAAGGAGAATCGTGTGTGAATTAAGCATTAGATATACAACAGAATGGCAGGACTAAAAATCATCTCTCTCTAATAACATTGAATGTAAACAGTCTAAACATTTTAATTGGAAAAAAAAATAAATTGGCAGATTAGCTTAAAAGACAAGACCTGCCCAAATGTTATTGATAAGAACTGCACCTTACAGGCAAAGATACCCACAGACTGAAAGTGAAAAGAACGGAAAAGGTATACCATGCAAATGGAAATCAAAAACAAGTACGAGTAACTGCTCTTATATCAGACAAAATATACTTCAAACAAAAATTAATGAGAACAGAAAAAGAAGGTCACAGCATATGATTAAGGGTATCATCCAACCACAGTATATTGTGATTGTAAAATATTTATGCCCCAAACAGTGGTTCATGTACATACATAAAATAAACCCTTCTCAATATAAAGAATCAAACAGACCACAGTACAATAATACTGGGTGATTTCAACACATCTCTCTCACCATTAGATAGGTCACCACCCAGACATAAACTAAGTAAAGACTCTTCAGAAAAAAATACTATTAATCAAACGGACCTAACAGACATATACAGAATATTACCACAAAACTTCTTAAATTCAGAGGATCATTAGAAACTATTTTGAAAATTTATACTCCACTATGCCTGAAGATCTTAAAGACTGACAAATTGATAAAGACATATGACCTACTCAAGTTGAAACCTGAGAATATAGAGAATTTAAAAAGATCAATATCAAGCAATGAAATTGAAACATCTATTGATAGTCTCCCAAAATAAAAAACTTCAGGAAGAGATGTATTCTTAGCCAAGTTCTACCAAATCTTTAAAGAAAAACTAAAACCAGTCTTCCTCAAATCATTCCATATAATAGAAAAGGAGGAAATACCACAAAGTTCATTACATGAAGTCAGTATAACCCTAATACCAAAACCAGACAAAGATACACCAAGGAAAGAAAATTTCAGACCACTCTCCCTGAAAAACATAGATGCAAAAATTCTTAATAAAATATTGGCAAACCTCATTGAAAAGTATATTAAGAAGACAGTACACCAAGGTCAAGTGAGTTTCATCCCAGGGATGCAAGGGTGGTTTAAAATGTGGAAATAAATGAATATAATTCACCATGTATATAGAGGTAAGGACAAGAATAATATGATTATCTCAATAGATTCAGAAAAAGCATTTGACAAAGCCCAGCACTCACTCATGTATAAACACTGGGGAACTAAGAACAGATGGAACTTACCTCAATGTTTTGGTTTCTTTTCTTCTTTTTTGTTTCTTTTTCTTTTTTCTTTTTTTTTTTTTTTTTTTTTTTTTTTTTGTACCAGGGATTGAAATCAGGGACACTAAACCACTGAGCCACATCCCCATCCCTATTTTGTATTTTATTTAGAGAGAGGATCTCACTGAGTTCCTTAGCACCTCACTGTTACAGAGGCTGACTTTGAACTCATCAAGCTCCTGCCTCAGCCTCCCAAGCTGCTGGGATTACAGGTGCATGCCACTGCACCCAGTTTACCTCAACATTTTCAAAGCTGTATAATAACAAACCCAAGTCTACCATGATACTGAAAAGAAGAAAAACTGAAAGCATTTGAAAAAAAAACTGAAAGCATTCTGAAAACAGGAATAAGAAAAAGATTTTCACTTTCACCACTTCTATTCAACATAGCCCTAGAAAGTCTAGCCAGAACAATCAGGCAACAGAAGGATATTAAAAAGATGCAAATAGCTGGGCCCGATGGCGCACACCTGTAATCCCAGCACTTGGGAGGCTGAGGCAGGAGGATTGGGAGTTCAAAGTCAGCCTCAGCAACTTAGCAAGGCCCTAAGCAACTCAGTGAGACCCGGTCTCAAAATAAAATACAAAATAGGGCTGGGGATGTGGCTCAGTGGCCAAGTGCCCCTGAGTTCAATCCCTAGTACAAAAATTAAAAAAAATTAAAAATTAAAAAATTTTTAAAAATTAAAAAATAAAAAGATGCAAATAAGAAAAGACTTCAAATTATCTGCTTGCTAATGACAAAATCCTGTATTTAGGAGATACAAAAAAACTCCACCAGATTTCCAAAGGTGAAAATTTAGCAATATAACAGAATACAAGATCAGCATACATAAATCAATCATTTTCCTATACTCTAATAACTAATATGCTAGAAAAGAAATTAATAAAACTAACCTATTCATAATAACTTCAGAAAATAAAAACACAATACTTTGAAATAAGTTTAATTAAAAAGACAAAGGATGTCTACAATGAAAATCATAGAACATTGAAGAAAGACATTTAAAAACACCTTAGAAAATGGAAATTCCTCCCATATTCTGGGATAAGTGAATTAGTATTACAAAAATGGTCATACTACCAAAAAACTATACAGATTCAATGCAATGTCCATCAAAATACCAATGTCATTCTTTCCAAAACAATTTTAAAGTTCCAAGTGAATTTCACTTTTATGTATACCTAAAATGTATTAATTTAAAATATATGTGTAAGTAAGTAAAAGACCAATAGAATAGAGGGATAGGCACAGGGAAAGAGAGAAAAGAAAAGAAAGGGGAAGTATTGGGTCTGAATTGTAGTAAACTATATTCCATGTTTGTGGAATTATGTCAAAATGAACCCCAATATTATGTATAACTGTAATGCATTAATATTTTTTTAAATCAAAGGTGGGTTACATATATCCAATATACATTAGCTTAGAAAAAAAAGCTCATTCCAAAGTGGGGAAACAGAAGCATAGAAAGAAAGGATAGGGCCAAAGCAAGACAGAAACTGAACTGGGCAAATAGATCTCATATCTCTACATCCAACACCTAGGACATATATAGAGATGCTCATATGAAGTACTCCAAAGTACTTGGGCAACCCTTCCCTGTGACCTTGATGGTAGCAGCATACTTGGGTTCTCTTTTATTCTGGCTCTCTCAAAATCAGCAGTAGACAGTCCACATTGCTGATGTTCCTTAATTCCTGGGATCTTCATTCCAGTCTTAGTTTCGCCTTCCCAGATTCACATCTTGCTCTCTCAAGTGCATACTGAAGGGACTCTAAGCCAGTTAAACTTTGCATGGTCTCCCAGATCTTCATTTGAAATCTCAATAGAAACCTCCATAACCTCTTAACTCCAGCATCCTCCATTCCTGAAAAGCCAGAACCATGTGGATATCAAGTTCTGCTGCCTGTTCATGAAGTAGCTTGGCCTGCTTGAATTACAGTGACCTTTCTGCATCTTGGAGCCTGCAGTGGGTGTGATCTTACAAATTCCTTGGTTTTTTTTTTTTTTTTGAACCAGGGATTGAACTCAGGGACACTCGGCCACTAAGCCACATTCCCAGCCCTATTTTGTATTTTATTTAGAGACAGGGTCTCACCGAGTTGCTTAGGGTCTCGCTAAGTTGCTGAGGCTGGCTTTGAACTCGCGATCCTCCTGCCTCAGCCTCTCCCAAGTCGCTTGGATTACAGGCGTGCGCCACCACATCCCACGTCCGGCTCTATACAAATTCTTGAGATACCTCCGAGGTATCTCAAATACTATCTGTCCAACATACTTAGCATCTTTTCAGCAGCTGTGATCTCTTTAAAAGCACAGCATACCTGACCCAGTTTTACACAGACTTTTCTGGTCACACTGCTGGCTGGATAAAAACCTCCAGCAATATTCATGTTACTATTGTGTGCCTTTAAATGTCCTCTGCCAGGTTAATTAGTCCCACACTCTAAAATTCAATCTTATACAAAGTTTCAGAACATGAGCAATATATAGAAAAGTTGTTTGTCAGAATATAGAACAAGTATCCTCTATTCCAATTCTGAATTGAGTCCTCATTTTCCTCTAAAATCTCATGAGCACAGTTCACGTTCCCATCAGCATTTTGGTCTTCTGAGCTCTTACCATGTAATGAGCTCTGCTCATAACATGCTAAGGTTTTCCTAGCTTGCATTTCCAAATTCTTTCTGCAAACCATTTCCAAACTTTTTGAACCACAGGGTCAAGTTTGTCATAGCAACACTCCCATTCCTGGTACCATTATTATTTTAGTTAGGTTTTGCATTCCTGTGGCCAAAATACCCAAGAAAAAATTAGAAGAGGAAAATTTTATTTTGTTTCGTGGTATCAATCCATTGTTTGCTAACTACATTGCTCTGAACCCAAGGTGAGGCAGAACAGCATGAGGGAAGAGCACAGCAGAGGAAAGATGTCTCCTTGTGGAAGGAGGGGAGAAAGAGGCACAGAGAAGACTCAGGGGATGCCCCCACAGACCCATCTCCTACAGTCACATTCCACCTGCCTACAATTACTACACAGTCCATTCAAAATAGGATGGCCTGATACAGTTACAGTCCTCACAATTCAATAATTTCACCTCTGAATATACCTTCATTAACACAGAAGATTTGGGGGGACACATCTTATTGAAATCATAACACTCAGGTTAATCAATTTTACTTCCAAGAATATTTCTTGTGAGCATTTAGTTTATACTTGTTTATACTTGCTGGAACATATATAAAACCATCTTTTCTGTATTAGTAATAATGAAAATCAAAAGGAACATTTGGTATGTTATCAGATAAATTTTGGGAAAATGTATTTTGCTTAATATCTTAATTTTTATAAGATTTATATTTTAAGCCTATAAAATTTCCTTTCAAGATTTATTTTAGGGGAAAAGAAAGAGGCTTTTTATGTTATTTATCTATATTATACATTATTTTATATATTATAGTACTTTCAAAATTGCCATTCCATTATGTTCTTACTTATGGTATGGTTTAGTCAGCATTTTTTGCCATTGCAACAAAAATACCCAACAAGAACCATTTTAGAGGAGGAAAAGTTTATTGGGGGCTTGGTTTAGTTAGCTTTTTCACTGCTGTTACTAAACCAGCACAATTGTAGAGGGGGAAAAATTTATTTGGGGGCTCGTGGTTTCAAGGGTCTCAATTCATAGACAGAAGGCACCATTCCTCAGGGCTGAAGGTGAGGCAGGACATCATGACAGAAGAGTGTGGTGGAGGGAAGCAGCTCATATGATGATCAGAAAGCAGAGAGAGAACTCTCCACTTGCCAGATACAAATATATACCCCAAAGACACCTCCTCAATAACCCACCTCCTACAGTCAAACCCTACCTGCCCTCAATTACCACCCAATTAACACCATCAGATGATTAATTCACTAATCGTGTTAGGGTGCTCATCCCAACCCAATCCTCTCACCTTTGAACCCTCTGGTATTATCTCATACATGAGCTTTTGGGGGACACTTCATATCTAAACTATAACATGTTACTATGCAACACTGAACCAAATTGGCTCCAGAATTAGATACTTAAAATAACAACTGTCTAATCTGTGTGGAGTGGCACACACCTCTGCTCCCAGCTACTCAAGAAGCTGAGGAAGGAGGATCACATATTGAAGTCCAGTCTGAGCAACTTAGCAAGACCCTGTCTCAAAATAAAAATCAAAAATGCCTGTAAATTTCAGTAGTAGAATGCCCCTGGATTTGACCCCAGTGGCACAAAAACTAAAACAACATATACCTAGTATCTCTCATTTTTTTATGATCAGGAAACTAGTTTCATCTTAGCTAGTTTCCTCTGTTCCTGCTTTCTCAACATTCTGTAACTGAGGACTTAGAGTCCCATATCAAGGCTTAAGCAAAAGAAAACAGGCTTCTAAGCTCAATCATGTAGTTGGTAGCAAGATTCTGTCCTTATACTATTGAACTGAGGTTTTCAATTTCTCACTGTCTATTGCATCAAGGTTGTCCTCAGTTTCTTGGTATTGGGAATATGCATCGGGAAGCTTACATCATAATGTCTGTCTTATATCTGATCAAGGACTCTGAAAGAGAAAGAAGAAGAAAGAGGAAGAGAAAGGCTGAGAGAGACATACCCACAGAAAAAATAGAAGAGTCTTTTATAGTATAATTTCAGTAGTGGCATTGCTATCATATTTACCATATTATAGTCATTAGAATCAATTCACTAGGTCCAGATCACACCAAAGAGAGATATATCAGAAGAACATGGATACCAGAAGGCAAGGAATATAGGGAAATGGATCATTTTAGTGGTTGTTTAGCACACAAATCATTGTAGCATTCAGAAAACAGCTATTGTTAGAGAAATGTTTGAGAGTTTTTTAAGGACTTTAACAGAAACATAAATGACTGACTGCATAACAGTGTAGTATAGCCTTTCTGTGGAAGTCAGAAGCCCTGGTTCTCAAACTAGTCTTATCATCTGTGACCTTGGATGACTTGGATTTTAAATCTCCTCGTAAACCATATGAATTCTTGAATAAGTGTTTCATGAAACACAACTGATCATAGGAGTGCGGTCAATGATCATGACTGTGGAATGAGAGAAGAAATGAAATAAAATTGCCAAGCAACATGGTGAGAGTGTAAATAAACTACCAATAGAAAGCAGCCACTAGACAAAAGAGCAAACAAGATGAAAAAACTAAACAACCTCCACCATGCCATGGGGTAAGATTTAGGAAGGCCTATAGGAGGTTGCATCTCAAAAGGTTTTATGAGGTTCTGAAGCATAAGGAGGAAGCAGTTAAGAAACTTGTTTCTCCAAAAAATTCACTACACAATATTTGTGTGTTCATGTGATGCATATGGAGTGGAAGCATCTCAAACATCCTCTAGCCCTGACTCACAGCTCCAGTAAACTAAAGGTAAAGAAGAAAGCCCATTATATAGTAAAGGATAATATGGCACCATTAGCAGGTAAGAGACATCAATGACTGTCTAGAATAAAGAATGAAATAGATACCTACCGAGAGCTAAATCAGAGAGAGAATAACATTCCATAGTATATTAAGAAGCGATTTCAGCAAAAGAAAGAATCCATTTGGATAGGAGAAGTCCTGACAGGTTGCAGGCTTAGAGAAATAAGGGAACCCAAATCAGGTGATTAGCTGGTCTATGATATGACTCATTCTTTTCCCCTGCTGGGAATTGAATCCAGGGGTACTCTACTATGGAGTTACATACACAATCTTATTTATTTATTTACTTACTCATTTGTTTATTTATTTTTCGGACAGGGTTTCACCAAGTTGCCTAGGCTGGCCTCGAACTTACAATCTTGCCTCAGCCTTCTTAGTAGCTGAGATTACAGGTGTGGGTCTCTGCACCGAGTTTTATTAAATGATTCTTAGGTTACTTGCACACATCTTCCTCTCCCCACTTTTTTTTGAAGGAATCACCAAGAACCAATGACAAAGAAACAAAAGTACCTGAACACTTTTGTAAAGAGAGTATTTTAGTCAGATTTTTCTCTGCTGTGATTAAAAGACCTAACCAGAACAATTTTAGAGGAGGAAAAGTTCATTTGACACTCACGGTTTCAGAGGTCTCAGTACATAGATGGCTGACTCTATTTCTTAGGGCCTGTATAAGGTAGGACATCATGGCAGATGAGTGTGGCAGAGGAAAGCAGCTGGAAATATGGCACCAGGAAGCAGAGAAAGAGAGTGCTCCTCACCAGAACAAGATATAAACCCTCAAGACATAGAACTTCAGGGACCCACCTCCTTCAGTCACACCCAACCTGCCTATGGTTACACCAAATTAATCCCTATTAAGGGATGAATGAGCTGATTAAGTTAAATCTTAATAACTCAATCATTTCATCTCTAAACTTTCTTGCATTGTCTCACACATGAGTTTTTGGGACACCTAATATCTAAACCACAACACAGAGTCATGGGGGATCAACTCACAGGTAACATAGAACATAAAGTCAAAGAAAGAGAGAACAAAGAGCATGGAAGAAAGAAATTTATTAAGAAAAAAAATGGCCAAAGTCCTGAAGCTACAGAGAGATTCCATAGGAAGATAAGTAAATGAATGTATAAGGAGACACTATTAGATACGTGAATTTTCAGAACAAGAAAGAGATAATTCTAAAACTTCCATTAGAATGAGATTCTATCTAGAATTTGACTTCTTATCAGCATCACTGGGGGATATCAGGAAATAAGACAATGACTTTAAAATTCAGTATTTTAAATACTGGAATATATCTAGAAATAAAAATTTCAACACTGCCTAATATTAATCAAGATTACAAGCAAAATAAAACATTTTTAAGGCATTCGAGTCTTAGATTTACCTTTCATGGTTCTCTTCTGAGAATGGTTCTTAATTGCAGACATCAAAAAATAGAATCAAAACTAGGAAAGATAATGATATACAGTGTAAGAAGTGGTACATTGACCAGAAAGACATCTATGTTAAGAGATACTGAGAACAAGGGCAATAATATGCAGTGCTCACTTGCCAGAGTCCCTCCATTTGGCTCAGTGAAAATGAGTGAAGGATTAAAACAACATCAACAACAACAATAAAAAAAAAAATACTTCTATCATCTTCCTGAAGAGAGAAAAGTTGGAGCATGCATCCTACTTCCTGGATTCTTGGAGCCACATGAGCAGATTTATTTCTGTCCTGCCTGTCTCAGAGTACTGATAATATCTGGAATACGCTAGATATCTGGTTCTGCCAAGAACAAAGGACAACTGGGCAGCTTTCAGCTACCCCTGAGGACCTGAGATACAATAGCCAGTGGCTGTTGGAGTTCAGCATCTTTTCCTTTGGGATGGGGGTAGGGCATACAACCAAATATCTAATTTTTTCAGGAGAATGCCTGAACTGCTGTCTTGCCTTCATAGAGCACAAGGGTATCTAGCATATTCTAGAATACTGGGGCCACTAAAAGCAAAAGCAATCTTGGTGGTTTGGGGCAGCTAAAGAGAACCTTCAGTACTGCAGACAGACCTGAGAGGGAACAAGGAATTAGGATGTTAAGAAAAAAAAAATATATATATATATACATACATATATATATGTATATATATATACATATATATATAGTTGTGCCATACATACGTAAGTCCTAAGAGCACACATTCACAGAAAATATTTGAGAAACATCAGAATCGGTAACTGGACTGATTGGTTATGTTCTTTCCCTGTACAAAATCAATCTATAAACTGGGAGAGAATGATGTTTCTTAAGATGCATGGATTTCAACACACAGTTACAAGACCCACAGGGAAACAGGGAAACATGGCCCAAGCAAGGAAACAAAATTAATCTCCAGAAAATGAATTGGAAGGAACAGACATGTATAAATTATCTAATAAAGAGGTCAAAAAAACTTTCACAAAGATGTTCAATAAGTTCAGAAAAACTATCCATGAATAAAGAAATAGAAAATATAGAAAAGAAACCGAAGTTTTGGAACTGAAGAATACAACAACTAGATTGAAAATTTCACCACAGGAATTGAACAGCAGACTTGATCACTCAGAAAAAAGAACCAGTGAAATAGAAGGCAGGTCACTGAAATTATCCATAGGCAGGATTGAAAAGAAAAAGATATGATGAAGAGTGAAGGAAGTCTTAAGCAATGTTTAAGAAACCATCAAATTGACAACAGTGCGCATAATGGCAGTCTCTAAAGATGAAAGGAAGCATCAGAAAACTTATTTTCAGAAATAATAATCAAACTTCCCAAATGAGTGCAACAAAAATGAGCATCCAGACTCAAGAATCCTAATGGATTCCAACTAAAAGTCCACACTGGGCACATCAGAATCCAATTATTAAATGTCAAAGTCAAAGGGAAAATTTTAAAGGCAGAAATTAAAAAATAACTCTTCATGTACAAGAGAACCTCCTTGCAGGCCTAAAGGGAGAGGAAATTAATTCAAAGTGGCAAAAGAAAAAAAACTGCCAAACAAGAGTAATATATCCAAACAAACTGACACTTCAAAATGAAGAAGAAATAAAACTATAGTTGAGGGAGTTCATCACCAATAGACTTGCATGAAAAAAAAAATGCTAAAGGATACAAGATAGCAACACAAAAGGATATGAAATTAGAAAGCTCACTGGTAAAGGTAAATATATAGGCAAATACAAAATGCTATGATAGTAGTATGTAAATCACTTTTAATTCTGGTATGAAAGTTAGGAATCAAAAATATAAAAATCTTGGGGATAGGGGTGAAGTTCAGTGACAGACATGTTCAGTTTCCTAACATGTGTGATGCCCTGGGTCTGATCTCCAGCACCACAAAAAGTATAAAAATCTTTAAAAATCATTAATGGATACACAACATAAAAACATGTAATATTTGACATTGATAAATATGTTGGAGTAAAACAATAATTTTTGTATATGATAACAGGTTATCAGCTTAAAATAGATTGTTATAACTGTAAGATGTTTTCTGTAAGCCTCATGTTAACCACAAAGAAAATACCTATAGAAGATATACAATGGAAAATGAGAATGGAATCAAGCATGTCATTACCAAAAATTTAAACAAAAAGAAAAGCAACAAGACAGGAAAAGAGGGACCAAAAACAAACAAACTGCAGGACAGAGAGAAAAAAATAAATAACAAAATGGCAATAGTATGTTTTATTATAATTTTTATTATTTTATATTCTTTTGATATGTACATGAATTATTCAACAGAATTTTTACATTTTAGATAATAGATAAAAAGCTACTAGCAGCTTGAATAAATTGTTAGAGGTAGATGCAATCAAATGTGTCTTGGGCACAGAGACAAATGCACATAAATACAATTATCAGATACTAGACAAAAGTGCCAAAAACATTCATTGGAGAAGAGATAGCTTTTTCAACAAATGGTGCTGGGAAAACTGGAAATTCATATGCAAGAGAATGAAACTATCTCTCACCTGGCACAAAAGTCAACTCAAAGTGGATCAAAGACCTAGGAATTAGACTAGAAGCTCTGCAATGGCTGAAAGAAAATGTAAGTCCTATACTCCAACATGTTGGCACAGGAACTGACTTTTTTAACAAGACTCCTAAAGTGCAAGAAATAAAACCAAAAATCAATAAGTGGGATGGCACCAAATTTAAAAGCTTCTGCACAGCAAAGGAAACAATCAAGAATGTGAAGAGAGAGCCTACAGAATGGGAGAAAATGTTTTTCCACATGCTCTCCAGATAGGACATTAATATCCACAATATTCAAAGAACTCAAAAATCTTAACACTAAATACACACACACACACACACACACACACACCAATTAAAAAATGGGCAAAAGAACTAGACATTTCTCAAAAAAATTGGAAAAATTTTGGAAATTGGAAAATAAATATATGAAAAAATGTTCAACATCTCTAGCCATCAGGGAAGTGCAAATCAAAAAACAGCATTGAGATTTCATCTCATTTCAGTCAGAATGGCACTTATCAAGAATATGAATAATAAGTCTTAATGAGGATGTGGGGAAAAAGGTATACTGATGCATTTTGGTGGGACTGCAAATTAGTACAACCTCTCTGAAACATAGCATGTACATTCCTCCAAAAACTAGGAACAGAACCATCACATAACCCAGGTTTTCCTCTCCTCAGTATATATCCAAAAGATCTAAAATCAGCATAATATAGAATCACATCAATATTTTTTGTTTTCTTTTTTTAATTTATTCTAATTATTTATACATGACAATAGAATGCACTTGACATACCAATATTTATAGCAGCACAATTCACAATAGCGAAGCTATGGAACAAATCTTAGTGCACTTCAACAGGTAAACAGATGAATGGATAAAGAAAATATGATATATATGTATGTATATACACACCACACACATATGCGCGCGCGCGCACACACACACACACACACACACACACACACAGTGGAATATTAGCAATAAAGAATGAAATCTTTTCTAAGGAATCTCCACACTGCTTTCCAGAGTGGCTGCACCAACTTGGAATCCCACCAGCAATGTATGAGTGTACCCTTTTCCCCACATCCTCGCCAACACCTGTTGTTGCCTGTTTTCTTAATAAAAGACATTCTAAATGAGGTAAGATGAAATCTTAAGGTGGTTTTGATTTGCATTTCTCTTATAACTAGGGATGTTGAACACTTTTTCATATATCTGTTGATTGCTTGTAGATCTTCTTCTGTAAAGTGTCTCTTCATTTCCTTGACCCATTTATTGATTGGGTTATTAGTATTCTTGGTATAAAGATTTTTGAGCACTTTGTAGATTCTGGAGATTAGTGCTCTATCTGAAGTGTGTGTGGCAAAGATTTTTTCCCACTCTGAAGGCTCTCTCTTCACATTGCTGATTGTTTCCTTTGCTGAGAAAAAGCTTGCTATCCCACTCTTTGGCCTGTACCCAAAGGACTTAAAAATCAGATTACTACAGAGATACAGCTACATCAATGTTCAATGTCCAATGTTCATAGCTGCTCAATTCACAATAGCTAGATTGTGGAACCAACCTAGATGCCCTTCAATAGATGAATGGATAAAGAAACTGTGGTATATATACACAATGGAACATTACTCAGCCATAAAGAAGAATAAAATTATGGCATTTGCAGGTAAATGGATGATGTTGGAGACTGTCATGCTAAGTGAGATTAGCCAGTCCCAAAAATCCAAAGGCCGAATGATCTTTCTGATAAGTGAATGATGATGCATAATGCAGGGTGGAAGGGAGGCAAGAATGGAGGAAGGATAGATAGCATAGAGGGAAGGGATGGGTGGGGTGGGGGGGGCATGAATAACAACAGAATGAGACAGACATCATTGCCCTGTGTACATGTATGAATTCACAGATGGTATGACTATACTTTGTGTACAACCAGAGAAACAATAGCTGTACTCCATTTGTGTTCAATGGATCAAAATTAAATGAATAAAAAAAAAGAAGAAGAATGAAATCATGGCATTTGCTGGTATATGGATGGATCTGGAGAATATCATGCTCACTGAAATAAGCCAGACTCAGAAAGCCAAAAGTTGAATGTTTTCTCTGATATGCAGAAGCTAATCCAAAATAAGGTAGAAAAAGACAAAGAGAGAATGGGAAAAGAAGGGGATCACATCAAAATAGAAGAAAGATTGGGAGACTAGATGAAGGGGATTGAGGTAGGAGGAAGAAGGGATGGGATAAGAGAAGACCAGTAGTAATGGTTAATTTGAATTGTCAACTATATTAGATTAAGAGATGCTGAAGGTTAAGTGGTTGGATGGAATGAAAGTTAGAACAAGGAAGCACTAGCAGATGCAAGCTTGATTCTTCTTCTTCTCTTCTTCTTCTTCTTCTTCTTTAAACAAACATTGAACTCAGAGTCACATTCCCAGCCTTATTTTGTATTTTACTTAGAGACAGGGTCTCACTGAGTTGATTAGCACCTTGCTTTTGCTGAGGCTGGCAATCCTCCTGCCTCAGCCTCCCAAGATGCTGGGATTACAGGTGTGCACCTCCACTCCCAGTGAAAACTAGATTTTTCTTGAACAGGTTCTTGATTACTGCTGTAATCACCTAAGGACATCAGACTCTTGCTTCTTCACTCTTCCAAAGTGAACACTGCCAGTGATTCTCTAGGGAGTTTTAAGGAGCCTTGGGTCTCAGACCTGGGTAGTATCATTGATCCCTCTTGTTCTGAGGCTTCAGCCTCTTGGACTGTGCTGCTACTGGTTCCTCTGGCCTGCAGATGGCCATTGAAGACTATCCAGATTCTGGTTGTGTAAGCCAGTCTAAGAAGTCCCCTTTTTATAATCATGCTTCCTATTGATTCTATTCCATTTAGAGAACCCTGACTAATACCTCAAAGAATGAATCTGACCTAACTTCCTTTATGTATGCATGTGAATATACCACAGTGAATCTTGTCATCATGTATGTCCACAAAACATTAACTAAAAAAATACTAAAAGTAAATAATAAAAAGATCAGTAGAGGAAAGGAGAGAAGGGAACACAGAGAGGAAAAGGAAAGGGGACATAGAATAAAATAAAAAATAACCTATAAAAAGAAAGGAAAATGTGTCTTGGGGAGATATTGCTCCTTTTTAGATAAATCAGATAAAAGATGTTTTAGTTTGCAAAACATAGCAAAGCCAATGTAAGAATAATGAATACAGGCATGAAAAGTAAGAAAAAGTTAATCTCTTCAGTAAATTCATAGAAACTATGCGTATTAGAAAAAACAATGTCTTTTATTTCTATGAGAGTAGGTAGGTGCAGAAAGAAGATAAAATGGAAAAGAAAAGGACAAAAATCTAAAAGATTTGGTCCAAATACAATGGCAGCATGATAGAATCAAGGGAAAAGAAATCCAGTAGGAAATTCTCCATGATTAAGTGAAGTTTCTGAACAGTGAAGCTGTTTCAAAACTTAAGTGTTCTTTTCTGTTATAGTCATTCGCTCAGTAGCAAATCTGTTACAGAGGAAACTGTGCTGGTGACGCTGGTGAAGTCTGACCATTCACAGTTCAGCGAATGGAATATTATCTACTAATATGCTGTGCATCCCCTGGTGGCTTGCATGGTTCCAGGAAGGGACTAGAAGCAGAATGAACATGACCATGGTGAAGAGGAACCAAAACACTAAAGATAATCAAGGCATAAAAAGAGAAAACTAATGTTTTGTCCAATACACTAAAGGAAAGATAACCTCGATGGTAATGGGATAGTGACCACATTGTCAGGTTTCACTTGCTTGAAGAATTAAAATAAGAAATTAAATTGTTTTCAAGATTACCAGTTCATTGCTAATTTCTGTGATTAGGGTTACAAAGCAAGCACCAATCTAGGCTTCTTTATATGGTGTTAAACTCACGGAACACAGTTCCTCGATGTAGATCTTTTTCTGTCTTTGAGTCTTTCGCCTGTCTGTGGTTCCTCTAAACATTTCCTCAATCGCTTTCCACGCTCCTTTCGGACTTCTCAGAATCTCGAGATCTATTTTCTTTTCCTGAACCTGGCTAGTTTCCCCTACTGAATTTCCTCCCAGCTTTGGACTGCTTCTGATCCTGGCCACTTAGGACTTGAATATATCTCCTTCTGGGTATGACTGTCTTTCTGATTCAGTGCTGAAACATCAAATTTAATCATTTTATGATAGCACACTTTTCTTGATGTCAGAGATTCTTCTGTTTTTATTCATTATTTAATTTTTTCATTGATTTAATTGCTTCAATGTTTCTGACTAGATTCCAGTCTTTCTGTCCTACATGCCACATTATTCTGCATAAAATGAAGCCTATTGCCAATGTAGCATTCACTTTAAGGCATTATCTAGTAAAATAATGTAGTGGTCAACACAGTATATGGTACTTTGAGTTGATGATAAGGATAACTTAGGAGAAAAATACACCAAAAGATGTTGAATCTAAATACTCTGAATTTAGCTACAGATTAAATGTGGTGTTGAACAAAATTTGGATTACATTTCTTAAATATTTGAAATCTAATTTTATGTACTTGAAGTGTTTTGTTTAATGGAGAAAAAAGTTTTCCTTTTTACACATTATATAAAGCACTATATATATATTTATATATTTATATATTATACATCTTGTATATCTTTATATTTACACTATATAATGTATTTATATTTATTAATATTATATATTTGAGGAATTTAATTATATCTAATGTGAACTTGAGGATATGCCTAAAATGTACTGAAAGTATATTTATGTAATTTCCTTAGTAGTAGTTATTATTGCATATTATCTTAAATTCTTCTCTTGATTTTGAATCATGGAGCATAATTCTTTGTTTTTCATTTTTTAGAATTTTATTTTTTTTATTTTTACAGACTTCATTTTGATTCATTCATCTCTATGGTTGTGCACAACGTACATACATACCATTCTTGTTAATCATACATGTACATAGGGTAATGATGTCTGTCTCATTCCACCATTTTCCATACTCTGGCCCCCTCATCCTCTCATTTCCATCTATGTATGATCAGGAAAGTGCTATGAGAGCTATGCATATCTCATAGTATTCCTTCAATCTAATAACAGCCCAACAATATACACAATTCCATATCTTCAATATTGTATTTATCTTACCTATTCTTCTGTCTGTGAGATTTGGTCAAGGATAGTTTGGTGGTAGTACTTAACTCATTTTCATAAATTTGAACTCAAAGTCTAGGAAAGAATTCTGGTAAATTTATGGGATAGTAAACATTCATGTTTATCTTTGATTCCTCCACAAATCCCCTGCAATGAGTCTTCAACCTGAAAAACCTGAAAGAACAGAAAAGATGGACATAAGAGGTGATAAAAATGTGAGATGATATAAAACAGATGAGTGATAACCGACTCAGTGCACTATAGAAATTGGAAACCAAAGTGCCTTGCCAAGAAGCAAGCTAATCCTCAGGGCAGAAAGCTAGAAAGGATGGTCTTAAAAATACCAACCATAGCTGTGAGCAGCAGTGTTGTACCAACAGTTTGATTAAGCAGAAATGTACATGACAGTGATGTTCTAAACTCCCCTCATCTACTTAGCTTTAGTATTCTAGAAGCCATGATTAAGTCACTCAAGAAGGAGCCTAGAGGATTCTTTTCTGGGGAAATGACCAGCTCAAAGAAGACCTTTAGATATTGATATGGGGGTTCCCCAAATCGTTCAGCCAGATGTTTGTTCCATACTGCAATTCATCATTTGACAAACCCCACCATCACACAATGTGTTTTTAAACCCTTGTTCTTAAATTTGAACAAATATTCAAGTATCAGCTGATAAGAAATAAGGAAAGACTAACATCCCTTGCAGCACTGATGAGTCCCTACTATGTGCTAAGCAGAGTTCTGGGTTCTAGGGATACAAAGGGAATGGAACATAAAATTCCCAGTTCTTATGGAGTTTAAATTCTGTAGGGGAACACAGTGGGTGTTTAATTATTAAATAATATAGCATATAAACCATAATGTTAATGAGCAAATGAAAAGAATTCACATGGACAATACTAGAAACTAAAAAAAAACAGGATTAACATCTTTGGAGAAGGAGAAAAAACCAAGATATTTGTGTTTTTGTTTTTCCTAAGAGTTTTGGCATGTATTTGAGGAGAACTGCCCTCCATTATAATACACAATACTTTCACTATCCTAAAATTCTTCTGTGTTCTGCCTTCTTTCTCCTTGCCCTTGGTAACCCCTGACCTTTTATGTCCCCATGTTTTGCCTTTTCTAGAATGTCTTATGGTTGAAATCCTATTATATAGCCTTTTTTATACTGGTTTCTTTCACTTAGTTATATGCATTTAAGCTCATCCATTTATTTTTATGGCTGGATAGCTTATTTCTTTTCAGCAGTAAATAATATTGGCTAGTCTAGATATACCAATTTCCTTATCCATTCACCTACTGAAGGGCAGATTAGATGCTTCCAAGTTTTGAAAATTACTAATCAGCTGCTATAAACATCTGAGTTTGGATTTTTCTGTGGGTATAAATCTTGCATTCATTCGAATAAATAGCAAGGAGGGTGATGGATGAAGCGTGATACGAATATATTTGTTTCTATAAAAAATAGTCAAACTGTCTTCAGAAGTGACAGGGTCAGTTCACATTGCCAACAGCAACAAATAAGAGTTCCTGTTTCTCCACATTCTTGCCAGCATTTTGTGTTGTCACTGTTCAGATTTTGTCCATTTTAATAGGTGTGTAGTGGTATCTCATTGTTGTTTTCATTTTTAATTTGATAATAATATTGAACATTTTTTTTGCTTACTTGCCATCTGTAAATCTTGGGTGATGTGTCTGTTCAAGTCTTTTGACTATTTTTAAGTCAAATTATCTATTTTCATAATGTTGAGTTTTAAAGGTTTTTTTTTTTAATATTCAGATAATGATCCTTAATTATATGTGTGTTCTGAAAATACCTTCTCCCAATCTGTGGCTTGTTTTTTCATTCTCTTTACATTGTCTTTTTTAGGACAGAAGTTCTTAATTTTAATGGAGTTTAACTTTTCAATTTTATTTTTTATGGGTCATTCATTTGGTGTTATGTCTAAAGTCATCACCATCACCATGATATCTAGGTTTTTTTCCTAGGCTATCTTCTAGACATTGATAGCTTAGAAATGACATTTAGGTTAAGTATCTCTTTTGGGTTGATTTTTATAAAAGGCATAAAGTTTGGGCCTAGATTCATTTTCCTGCATGTGGATGTCCAGTTGTTTCAGGATCATTTGTTGAAGACTGTATTTGTTTCATTGCTTCGCTTTTACTTTTTGGTCAAAGACCAATTGACTATTTATGATTTGGATCCAGTAATGTCCCCTGAAAAAGTTCATATTTTGAAAGCATGAATCCCAATGCAGGAATGTTCAGAGTTGAAGTGATTTGACAAGGGGAGCTATAACCTCATCAGTAGTTTAATCCATTTGATGGATTAATAATTTGAAAGGACTACTGAGGAAATTATAGGCAGTTGGGGTGTGGTTGGAAAAAGTAGGTTATTGGGGTCTTGGTCTTGGGGATTATGTCTTGATCTTGGCTCTTCCCCCCACCCCTATCTCTCTATCTTCCTTTCTGGTCACCATGAGGTGAGCAGCTTTCTTCTCCTTCCACCATTATGTTCTGCCTCACCACAACCCCAGAGCAATGGAGATGGCTGACCATGGACTGAACCTCTGAAACTGAGCCAAAATAAAACCTTCCTCTTCTATGTTGTTATAATAGTCCAGTATTTTGGTCACAGTGACAAAAAGTTGATTAACATACTTTGTTTATGTGAGCCTATTTCTAGTCTCCCTATTCCATATTCTGTTTCACTGATCTGTTCATCCAGTTGTCGTTGTTGTTGTTGATAGTACACCATCTTCATTCCTGGAGCTTCATAGTAAATCTTGAAGTTGAGTAGTATTTTTTTTTTTTTTTTGAGACAGGATCTTGCTAATTTCCTCAGGGCTTAGCTAAATTGCTAAGGGCTACCTTTGAACTTGAAATCTTCCTGCCTCAACCTTCCAAGTTGCTGGGATTACAGACATGTATCACCATGCCCAGCTGCCAGGGTTTTTAAATAAAGATTGATAGAACTGATAGATCAACTTGGAAAGATATTACAGCTTGACAATACTGAGGTTTTCTATTTATGAACATAAATAGAAATATCAAGTGATATCAAGGAATTCCTTGATATCAAGGAATATCAAGTTCATTGATTTTGTTCATAAGGAATTTGTAGTCTTCCTCATGTAGATCTTATAATATTTTGTTAGACTGATACATAAATATTTCATTTGGGAACATATTAGTAAATGGTAATGTGTTCTTAATTTTAAATCCCACTTGTACATTACTTGAATGTAGGAAGGTAATTGACTTTTGTATGTTAACCTTGTGTCCTGAAAACTTGCTTCATCACTTACTAGCTTCAGGAGATGTTTTGTTGATTCTTCAGATTTTTTACATAGATAACTATGTCATCTGTGAACAAAGATAATTTTATTTCTTCATTCCTATATACATTGTAGCTACTTTTCAGTACAAAGTGTAATCTGGTACATCAATTTTGCTTTACTTTTACTTATTATTTCTCCAAAGTCCTTCCTTTGTTCATGTAAACTTGAGATACTGACCTGTATCATTTTCTATCTCTCTGAAGAACAGCTTTTTAAATTTCCTATAAGGCTGATCGACTAGCAATAATTGCCTCATATTTTTGTTTATCTAAGAAAATAGCCCTCATTTTGATGCATAATTTCATACTATATAGAATTCTAGGTTATTGGTTTTTCTATCAACATTTTACCATTTCACTTCACTCTGTTTTTGCTGTAATAATTTCTGGTAAAGTCCCACATAATTTTTATATTTGTTCTTTATGTAAGATTTTTGTTTTTTGTTTTCTTATAAAATACTTTAAGATTTCATGAGGTTTAAATATAATATGTCTAGGTGTAGGGTTTTATTTTGGGGGGTTTTGTTATTGTTTATTTACTTTTTTGTTTTGCATTTATACTCCTGGGGGTTCTCTGAGTTTTTGGAACCTGGTTTATTGCCCAACATTTATTTGGGGGAATTCTCAATTATAATTCCTTCAAATATTGGTTCTGTTCTTTTTGTTCTTCCCTTTCTGATATTAACCTTGCACCTATTGACAAGTTGTTTTTCATTTTTGTTTTGTTTTGTTTTGTTTTGTTTTGTTTACTTATTCCATAGTTCTTGAATGTTTTCTACTCATTTTTTTCATGTTTTTGTTCCCCTCTCTTTTGCCCATTTTGGAAGTTTCCATTGTCATGTCCTCAAGCTCAGAGGCTTTCCTCAGCTGTGTCCAGTCTGTTAATGAGCTCATCAAATGCATTTTTCATTTTAGTTACAGTATTTTTTCTCTAGAATTCTTTTTTATTCTTTCTTAGATTTTTCATCTTCAGCTTACATTATCTGTTTTTGTATGCTCTCTACTTTGCCCACTAAAACCCTTAGCATATATTAATCATAGCTTCAAAAAATAATTCCTGGTTTGATGATTCAACATTTTTTGTGTCATATCTGGCTCTGGCAAGGCTCATATTCTATGCTCTTATGACCAGGTTCTTAGTTTTTCTTTTTTATTTATTTATTTTGTGTGTGTGTGTGTGTGTGTGTGTGTGAAAACTGCTCCACTGTGGTTTCTCAGGTTTGTTTTGTTTTGTCTCTTTGTTTTCCCTTTCAGTGGAACAGTATGGCTAGAAAAGACTGGAGTCCTTCTTGCATGTTGCAAGCTAGAGAGTTGTTTTTTTACATATTCATTTGTTTATTTATCATCATAAAATTCTTTATTAAAGAGCAATTTTCCCACATTTAAAGATATACCCTTCATAAATTGTGACTTTTTCTTAAGTTTAAAATTTTTTATTTTTACTTTTGAATGAATATTTATTACACAGTTGACAACTTTTCACTATCAGCACTGGGACATTGTTCAGGACTCTATCCTGAACTCTGTATTGCTTTTACAATATTTGTTGTCCCCAAATTTTCATTTTTCTCATTTTTCCTGTTATTTAAGTCTTCATTAATTTCCACACTGACAAAAAATAGCTTCTAAAGTCATTAAAGTGTGCAAGGCTCGTACAAGTGTTCTAAGATCTATTTTAATAAATGTTTCACTTTCTCTGTAAAAGATGGATATTGACCAATTATTGAATGCAGTATTTAAAAATGTCAATTGAGTCAAATTAATTAATGCTATTAATTAAAAACATTTACATCCTTAACCTTTTTTTTCTTCCTGTCTATTCTATCCGTTGTTGAGTGAAGCATATTAAAAATCTTCAAAAAAGTTTTTGGATGGTCTATTCTTTTGATTCTTTCAACTTTTAATGATACGATCATTATGAATGCAGCCACCCAAATTTTAAAACAGCTGTTGCATTATCTTAAGAAGCATGACTCAGCCAGGCCTGTAATCCCAGTGACTCCAGAGGCTGAAGCAGGAGGATCGCAAGTTCAAAGCCAGACTCAGCAATTTAACAAGGTCCTAAGTAACTCAGTAAGTCTGTCTCTAAATAAAATACAAAAAAGGACTGGGGATATAGTTCAGGGGTTAAGTGCCCCTGAATTCAATTCCCAGCACAAAATAAAAAATCAGAAGCAGCAACATAACTCATTTTTTTTTCCTTTCAACCATGCTGCATTAAATATTTCAACATAGTAAGAGGACTTGGTTTTGCGATGTGACAATCATTTGTCTTTATGCTCATAATATATTTGAATGGTAAACTTCCCTTTCTGTTCTATGTGGTTGGATGAAATAAGAAAATATTATATCCTTGACTCAATAGGCACATGTTAAATTGGTTTTTATTTGTTGTAAGGAAAGTTGAGTATGAATATTTTAAGCAAAATTGAACTTACTAGAAACACCTGGCATTCCTTAGCTTTTGGAAGAAAGCAGATAATAAACTAGGAAACTCTTGAAATATATATAGAAAGAACTAAATTCATGGCTAAAACATCTGAGAAACTCAGGATGAATATAGGATGTTTACGTGGAATAAGTGGTTGAAGGAAAGGGCTACATATTAAGCCTTTTGCTACAGAAGTGAGAATTAGAGTTGTATGTGCAAAATTCTGTTCAAAACGGTTAACTTAAAGAGAGTTTTATAAAGGAATTATTTTCAGAGATGCAGACTACTTATAAGGACTGTTAATATTCTTGGGCCAAAAGGGGCGACTAATAGTAATACTTTCCAGAACCTGAAGGAGACCATCTTGTAGAAGACTACCTCGAGATGAGCCTTCCCTTCCACAGGAAAGGATCCTGGGAATTCATTCATCTGACTTCATTTTTCTTGACCTCATTGTACTTCTTTACTCCAGTGCCCTACAGGAGTTCTGCTCTGGCTAAATGGAACAGGTAGTCAAATTCAAGGGAGACATAGATACAGTAAACAAAGGTTAACATGTTAGGAAAGAGAATAGAATGAAAAAGATGGAAGAATGTCCTGAATGCATAAGGAATGCATAAGGAATGGGGATATATGGAAAATTATATATAATTTTCAATCCTGGAACAATATCTTTACTTATTACTTTCACAGCACTATCTGGTAGTCTAGGAAAATAAATCTTATTCAAGTAATATTTAGAGAAAAAAATTGATCTGCCTCTAAACAAATAAGACATATGCATGAATGTGAAATGCAGAGATGAAAAAAACTAAGAGATATTAAGAGAACATAAAAATGGAACAGACAGAATCTCTATTTTATAAACACTTCTTGAAATCATCCTGGTTGATAGATCTCACAAATCTGTATCTCTTGCCCATGACTTTTCATCCAAACACTAGATTTGTATCTAAAATTTCTCACTTGATATTTCCTCAAAATCGGCATGTACAAAAATAAGTTGTGGAAATTCTTCAATCACAATCTCCATCTACTACAGCTTCACCAATGTTAGGTAATGACAACTCTATCCATTCAATTGTTCAGGATATAATCTCTTTCAGGCCCTATATTCAGCTCATCATGGATACTATTGAATTATCTTCAAAGTATATCAAGAACATGATAATTTCTTGTCTTCACCATTGCTAATTCCCTTGCAAAGGTGCATACTTACAAGAAAAAATGGCAAAACCTGATTTAAAATCACTAAACATGAAATGTAGAAAGATGGAACAATATGCACGCTCTCAGATTGGGAGATCCAGTACTATAAAATGTAAATTACAGAACATAAGAGTTCAAAACAATCTCAATCAAATTTCCATTTCTGAGGATGGAAAATTACAAGCAAACTCTAAAATTTACATGGAAAGTCAAAGGGCCAATTTTAGTCTAGATACTATTAGAAAGAAAGAATATAGGAGTAGACAAAGCTTAGAGGTATAAAAATTAATACTAAATCTGTAGAAATTATAAAACCTTATAGTACTGATCCAAGGAGAGAAAATAAAACACACAGAAAGAAAAATGGAGCCCAGACACAACCAAAATGTATATGGACAACTAAGAAGTGATGCCGAAGGTGGCACTTAAAGCAATAGGTACAGGAAGGTCCTCATCTTAAATGGTCCTGGGAAAAAACATCACACACAAAATTAATTTCAGGTGTATTAAAGTCATTGCCATGGAAGTGAGAAAAAATGTTTTTACTATTATTACTATTGTTTGATTCATTGTACACAAATGGGATACAACTTTCATTTCTCTGGTTGTACATGAAGTAGAGTCACACTGTTTGCGTAATCATACATGTACATAGGGTAATGATGTTTGTCTCATTTCATTATCTTTCCTACCCCCGTCTCCTTCCCACCCCTTATTTCCCTCTACACAATCCATCCTTCATCCATTCTTCCCTTACCCTCTTAACCCATTACGTATTATCATCCAATTATCAGAAAAAAGCAATTGGCCTTTGGTTTTCTGGGATTGGCTTATCTCACTTAGCATGATATTCTCCAACTCCATCCATTTACAAATTATGCAAATGCCATAATTTTATTCTTCTTTATGGTTGAATAATATTCCATTATGTATATATACCACAGTTTCTATATCCATTCATTTATTGAAGGGCATCTAGGTTGGTTGAACAATCTAGTTATTACAAAATGAGCTGCTATAAATATTGATGTGGATTTGTTACTATAGTATGCTGATTTTAAGTCCTTTGGGTATAGGCCAAGGAGTGGGTAGCTGGGTCAAATGGTGGTTTCATTCCAAGTTTTCTAAGGAATCGCCATACTGTTTTCTGGAGTGGCTGCACTAATTTGTAATCCCACCAGCAGTGTACGAGTATACCCTTTTCCCTATATCCTCGCCAACACCTATTGTTTCTTCTATTCTTGATAATAGTCATTCTAATTGGGTTAGATGATACCTTAGGGTAGTTTTAATTTGCATTTCTCTTATTATTAGAGATGTTGAACATTTTTCATATATGTTGATTGCTTATAAATCTTCTGTGAATTGTCTGCTCAGTTCCTTAGCCCATTTATTGATTGGCTATTTGTATTCTACTATACTACAGAGCAATAGTAACAAAAACAGCATGGTATTGGCTCCAAAATAGACAGGTTGACCAATGGTACAGAATACAGGACACAGAGATAAATCCACACAAGTACAATTATCTCATACAGACAAAAGTGCCAAAAACATACAATGGAGAGAAGATAGCCTCTTCAACAAAATGTTCTGAGAAAACTGGAAATCCATATGCAGCAAAAGCTAAGGACCAGACTTCCTTAACAAGACCCCCAAAGCACAAGAAATAAAAGCAGGAATCAATAAATGGGATAGATTCAAACTAAAAGGCTTTTTCTCAGCAAAAGAAACAGTCAACAATGTGAAGAGAGACCCTACAGAGTGGGAGAAAATCTCTAACACACGCACTTCAGATAGAGCACTAATCTCCAGAATTTATAAAGAACTCAAAAAACTTTACACCAAGAAAAAGAATGTTTTAACTAAGACTTTAAAAAAGCAAAATGATATTGGTAAATATTGATAAACTGTCTGCATTAACATGAAGATCTCCTGTTCATTGAAAGTCACAAGTTTCAGTACATAAGAAGAATCAACATTCAGAATATATAAAGATTTCTAACAATCAATGAAAAATAATATTTGACTCAATATTTCACATAAGAGAAAATACAAAGGGCCAATGGAATATGAAACTATTAATAACTTCTTATCTGAAATGTAAATTAAAACCACAATGAGTTATTATGGTACATATTTGATGTAGAAAATAGACAAAGTGTCTGAAAAGATCAACATTATTGAACAAAAATGACATCTTTGCTAGTGGAAATACAAATTTTGCAAAAACTTTAGAAAATAATTTGTCAATAACCATTAATCATATCCTATGACTCAGCAATTAATTTATTATGTGCAGTGGGGCACCGTGGCACACAACTCTAATCTCAGCAGCTTAGGAGGTTGAGGCAGGAAGATCACAAGTTCAAAGCCAGCCTCAGCAAAAGTGGGGTTCTAAGCAACTCAGTGAGACCCTGTCTCTAAATAAAATACAAAATAAAGCTGGGGATGTGGCTTAGTGGTTGAGTGCCCCTGAGTTCAATCCCTGGTACCCGCTCTCCCCCCAAAATTTATTAGGTGCATACCCTTGAGAAATTCTTGCACATGTCTCTGAGGAAATGCAAAAGAATCTTCATAGCAGCTTTCTTCATAATTTCTACAAAGATAAAAGTCCCCAAATTTCATCAAGAGAAATCTTAATTAATAAATCATTTTTTTCAAATGTCACAATATACAACACTGGAAGTAGGTGGATCACAGGAGTTTGCAGATACATGTAAGGATTTCTTAAATCCAAGATTAAGTTAAAAGAAGGATTAAGAAAATTCATATATAGTTTTTAAGCAGTCAAAACTAAAATGCATTGCTTGAGATTTCAAATCTGGATGATTAAACTATAAGGAGGGTAAAAAAAAATTACTATAACAAAAGTCAGGATATATTTATGTCTGGTTGGTGAAAGATAAAAAGCATTAGGAAAGGGGAAACAGCTTGGAAGGTAATGGCACTGTCCTATTTCCTACCACTGATGAGTGCATTTATTTTCCTTTCATTATTATTTTAATTTGCCAATATACTATCTACTCTCTTACATAAAAATAATACATTTCAAAATAAAAAAGAGGACACAATAAAAAAGGATACATTCTTGTTGCATATATCCAATTTATCTCCACACAAATGTATAAATTTCTTTAAAAGTAAAACATAACTTTAAAAGATTCTCAGTTTTGTTTGAAGATTTAAAAGAAAATGCTGAAAAGAGGTATCATCAGAGGATATTGACTTATGAATATTAATTGTTAAAGACTTAGATGTAGTGCTGAAATATGCAATTTAGCCAATGGAATAGAGTAGACAGGTCGAAAATCACTTCTTCAGCTTGTAAGTTTTTAGTATCTGACAATGTAGACAAGGGAAACTGATGGGAAACTTGAATCATGTTGGAAGAACAAATTCTGAAAATGGTTTAAAACCTTTCATTTCAAATAATATGCCAGAGGGGGGGGAAATCTAGGTACACTCTTAAAATGGAAGGAAATGGAAGATGGAACCTTTGGGGAAGTATTGGCATTGTCTACGTTAAAGTGATAAATTACTCATGAAAATAATTGTATTTATAAGCATCTTAAATTTATCTATGTAAAATGATAGAAATAAAAGCAGGACATTTTATTTGGGAAGTTTTCAGACAAATATTTTCTCACTATAAAGAGATTATAGAAATTTATCAGAAATTATTTTCAGGATCTATATGTGTAATACCAAGAAATTTTGAATCTAAGAAAAATCTAAGAAAATCTAAGAAAACATCAATGTATCCACAATGTAGTTAATACAAAAATTGTAATAACATGAGCAAAGGCTATGTCACATAAGATCACAAAAAAAAAGAAACTAGAAACCAAGCATATGACAAGATGTTTAGCCTTTTGATTTTCTTAGTATCTAAATGAATTCAAATTAACATATTAATTTATAAAATGATAATAATGATGAATGCATCATGAAATTTGCCTGTAAACACTGATGGTGTCATGATGTTTAGAAAAGATATTTAGTAATATTGTACAAAGTTTGATAAAAACGTTTGTAACTAGTAACCAAATAATTCTGGGGATCTATCCAAAAGAAATAGTAATCTAAAGTATAGAGACAAATCTTCAAGGACAAAGATATTAATCATTGCACTGTTTGTAGTTGTTTGGTATGGGAATTTATCTAAATATATAGTAGTGGAAATGGTGAAGTGTATCTCCTTGATGTAATATTATTTTAAGAGCAAAATGACAAACACAATGTAGAAACCTAAACATTGTATTTTCTGTGAGGTTAAGTGACTAAGTACAAGTGTACATACACTCTGATAAACTGATTAGCTGTAACAAACAAATTACGGGAAGGAATTAAAAGAATGTATGAAGACAATGAGATTCTGAGTATCTTTTTCATTTTTCTGTAATTTCCTTACTGGGTTCTATGACCTTCATGCTTACAATATGTAAGTATAAAAATATTGCTGATATCTGTGATCAGTTATCAAAGTCTGTACATACTATTTGGATGCACTTGGGTGAGTGGCTCTCTACACTGAATATTTTCTTGCAAGTATAAGAAAGAAATCTCATTGACATATTTGTACTTTTCTGAGTAACCTTGAACTGACAAATATTGAAATACTTAAAAATAGAGGATGTGTAATGATAACCTACTTGAACATATCCCTTAAATCTTGCATGTCAAATGATCACAGCTCAATGATCATCAAAAGCCATTTTCTAAGAGCCTGTGAGAAACAGAACTACACAATAAATGTCCCAGAAACACAATATTGTAGAGGCTTATATGAACTGCCACAGAAATGAAGAAAACATTCTGCAAGTAAGCACAGGGAATTGATGGAAATATTTGAGCACTGGTGTTCTCCTCAGTGAGAACAGAGCCCAATCTGTGTCCCTGGAATGTTAAACTGTAAATGATTTAAGTTTATGTCCCCAAAGATGTGAAGGCAGGGAGGAGGGGAATAACTGGAGTCACGTAAAGGCCTGTGAGCTTTCTCATGATGAATTATTAACATTACTGTGTTTGCCAGACCTACTCATGTCAGTGATAATAACTTGGTCTCCATATGTATCATTGATGATCCTCACCATCCACACACCAGAAGGGTGAGATTCATCCCGGAAACAATCACTTGTTATCTCTACACCATCTTAGGTGAGAAAACATTTCCAGGCTTTTGAAAGAACTCAGAGCATTCATTTTCAGAAATATTTTTAAATTATGTTATTTCAAAACTAAAAAGTCTTTGCTGGCTGCATTAGATATTGACTTTGACATTTTTTCCTAATAAGAAGAATTCAATATAAAGCAGATTCTCTTGTACCTCATCCAACATTTACTCATTTTGAAAGAAAAAATACAATGACTGTAAAACTAGTATTCTGAGGAAAGTTTCCCGGTTTTATTTTTCATAATATTTAATAAGCATTTACAAAATATGTATGATATTTCAGATATTCTTTTCCAATTCATAATCTACTTTTATATATTTTATATTCATTCATACTTCCATTCCTATAACTAGAAAACCTTGTATACACATTTACTTCCATTCTACTTTAATAATAAGCATTCATTCATTAACCAGTAATCATGAAGCACCTACACCGTGCACAGGGAATATGTAATGAATCAAATAGACAAAATCCCAGCCCTATGGAATTCTTATTTTAGTGAAAACCAAAAAAAAAAAATGAAAAATAGACTAAAAGCTATTATCAAATACAGTGTTAGCTACAAATGCTGTGAAGAAAAACAGTGTCAGAATAGAAAATGACAACAGCTTCAGAGACGAGCTCTCTGGTTTGGTGACATTTGAGCAGAGATCTGAATGATGTAATATGGTGGTAGAACATTCTTGGCAGAAGAGCCAAGTACAAGGATCCTGAGGCGAGAAGTAGACTTGGGTGTCAATAGCAGAGCCAATGAGAGAATGTAGGAAGATATAAGCTCAGAGAGAAGGCACAGAGGTATCTGGATATTACTATATTTATAATAGAACTGAATTTTTCATATGGGCTTATCACTCGATACATAGAAAAACACAGCAAAGAGGAACAAAAATGTGGTTTAGTGGACCTGTTTTTGAAAGGAGGTATTTAACACATAAATAATGGCTATTTAATTTTGTCATGGTCAAAATCCTCAAACTGGTTTATGAAACGTACACTGTGAGGGTTAGGCACCCACAGTTTTCATGCACCAAATCATAATATTTTACTGGACGGAACAGAAACAGTGAATGCCTTACCATGATATCAGATATAGGTCTGAAGTGGGGACATTGTCATAGCAGTAGGAGGTATAAAGACACTGGTGTTTGAAGTTAGATATGTATTTTAAAATAAGACTGCATTAATTTAATTTATTTTCATGTCAGCTATAAGCAGTCATTTACCAGGGATTCCAGGCCTGCCAAACAAACCCTTCCAGTGGAATGGTCTGTACACTCCTTCCACCCAGCAAGTTTGGGATGAAGCACAGCTCCGGGAGACATTATTTGTACTTTCCTTCAATTCAGTTCTTTTATCTGAATGTGCAACCAGTCAGGGGAAGAGAGGCAGATTTTTAACATCTCATTTCTCTCTTAGAGGGGGAATAGCAAGTCTACATTCACTTCACTGACTTCCATCTAAACCGAGTGTTAAATAGCACCCAAGAAGACAAAAAGAAAAGGAAAAACTTCATGCTATGTGTGTGTTAAGACTTTATAAAATATGTATCATCTTCTGAGCTCTGGTTTATAAATTTGCTGTAAACAATGGCACCCTTGAGGTGTTTCTGTAATGTAGCATCTTCGTCATTCTTTAGAGATAATTACAATGTTCCTTAATTTAAGATATTGAAGAAACATTATCTATATTTAAGTTATTTAAAACTTGTTGGGATAGTGCATAAGTGTATCATAAATTACACTGTACAATCTGTCCATATTTATCTATTATAAGAAAGTGAGATGAATTCCTCTGCAGTCCCACTGATTTAGCAAACTTAAACTTGAAAATCATCTTTGCCTTTTTATAGCCTGAAAGAGACAGCAGAACCTGCTGTGAACGTTTGGGACTTCCTTTAAAACTTCGCCATAAGCCACATTAGTTATATAAAAGTTCACATCTGAACCAAATATTTTATTAAAAATTAAAATAAAAATCTGAATATCATATAGATTACATTTCTACACAAATACAATTTTGTCTGCAATAAAATTAATATTTTAAAGACCATACCATCCTTAATTTTGTATTCATTTGCTTTGTGTTCTGGGATTAACTATTTAATAAACCTGTTGACAACACAAACTATGTCTTACTTCATTTTGCATATAGATGTAAAGTATCAGTGAACTCAGGAGAGCTCCCAAAAGCCTCCAAGTATAGTGAATTAGAAATTAGTCCAAGAAAAAGTGAACTCTAATGTGATGTGAACTATTATACTTCATATTGTTTCCCTAATAAGCTTAAATTATCCTAAAACTTTATCCATTTTATCCTCATCCATTCCTTGAGAAGGACTTGGAAAGGAATTATTATCTCCATTTGAGAAAGAAGGAAATTCAATATGACACTTACTGGCATTTTATTTTAAATTTACTATTATTAGTAGTAGAGATTGAAATGAATTTGATGTATTTCAAAATGGAAAGCATTGCAATCCATGGAGAATATTTCTATGCTAGAGATAACAATAAAACAAGGAGTTAAAATGTAAAAACTCAATGGAAAAAACTACTTAAAAAAGGTGAGCTTATTAATTTTTAACTTCCCATATGCTTGGTCTGTCTTATATTATGTCTTTTATTTAAATTCAACCTGCTTTCTTGTCTTTAAGACCTTCAGGCTCTCTTCTTTAAAAAGGTTTCATAGAAATTTTAAGGAAGGATTTTAAGGAAGAGATGGTTTTAAATAATGGGCGTGAAATGGAAGAGTGTTTTTAGAGTTAAGTACAGTATGGAAACTTTCAATCCTAAAAAGTAATAATAGGAAGCTATATACTATGTGTTTAAATCTTTTCTAACAATGTGATTCCCCTCTCCCGCTTCCTGGGTACATGACCTTCACTCTTTAGATCTAAGGCATCTATATCTCTGGAGATGGATGTAAAAACTGTCGTGGACAGAGAGATGTTGGAAAGGATGCAGAAGACATTCAAAGAAAAAGATAAAAGCAAATGGTGTATCCAGCATTTGAAAAGCCAGAATAGAATTCAGAAGGAAGACAGCCTATTATCTTGAAAAACAACTTTCCAGGTTTTTTTCCACTTCATCATTAACAATCAATCCTGAATGTCATGTGCTCATATGCATTCTCCTAGGTGGAGAAGATCTTGCTGGCCACCATTAATACTTAGCTTAAGGTTGGAAAAAAGAAGGTCAAAAGAAAAGGCCACAACTTCTAATTTTGGAGATTAGTAGAATGAGAAAGAAGAGAGCAGTAGGAATGCAAAGGAGCATAATTAAGGTATGACATGTTTTTCTTCTCTGGGCTACATATAAAAGTGAGAGCTATGCTCAAGTGAAAGGGGATTCTTCATAACCACCCCCCTCCAATTTCATATTTGGGAGTCTGTGGAGGGGTTCTGTCTGAGACCAATCTGAGGTTCTATTTGGCTCAGCAGCCAGGTCAGTCAAAGGGAGATCCTGAAATGCTGGTGTCCTGAGTCACTCTTGTTTCCGAATTCCTTGAGTCAACCTTCACAGAGAGGCTTATGGGAGTGAAAATAAGAGAGCTGTAAGCAATGTAAGCTCAGCCAAATTCTGCAAAGGCCTATACTGCCGCCAAGACATGGCAGAGTTCAAGTCAGCCAGTAGGGTCACTGAGTCCAAAAAAATCACCAAGTGGCTAGATCCTTATTTCCTTCAGCAGCAGAAGACATCATCATAGGGAGCAAAGCAGAACAAAGGAGTTTATCTGAGAGTCTGGGTATTCTTATCCAAGGAAATTCTAATTTAAAATGGCTGTTTAAATTACTCAGTGAGATTTTTAATTTATTTTATTCTCCATTAATCTGTGGAGAGGTAGACCTTAAGAGACCAGATTAGTTACAAAACATGAAAGGAGTTCTGTTCCCTCTGCACAGTCAAGTTGTGTTATGTGTGAATATGTCGGAAAAAAACACACATTAGAGTCATGTTCAAATATACTATGAATAAATTTATATCTTGTAATGAATTAATAACACTAATTTTCCATTTTATTTTCAACTATTCTATATTTTGTAAACCATTATATTGATATTAAATAATATTACACTTGAATAAAGGATGGATGTCTCAAAGAAAAAATTTTATTTCCCTATGATATAAATAAAGCTCTCATATTTTAGGTGATAAGTGAACTTCCTTTTCTGCTGTTTAAGAGCTTACAGTCTCATTCATAAGTCAAGATACTGGTCAAGATAAAGGTCACATAATGATACCACTATCAGAGTTCTGAGATTCTTAGAATAGAAAAGTGAGGGTTTCATTTGAAAGGCAATACTGTGGAAAGATGTAGAGAAGGGCCACCATGAATGGATTCAATTACATAGTGAAATTTAGGGGCCCGGAGTTGTGGTTCAGTGGTAGAGTGCTTGCCTTGCCTGTGTGAGGCATTGGGATTTGATCCTCAGCAATGGTTTCGATCCTCAGCACCACATAAAAATAAATTAATAAAATAGGACTGGGGATATAGCTCAATTGGTGGAGTGCCTGCCTCACAAGCACAAGGCCCTGGGTTCAATCCCCAGCACCATTAAGATAATAATAATAATAATAATAAAATATTGTGCCCATCTACAACTAAATAATATTTTTTAAAAAATTTCTAAAAATAATGTAATTTAGTCAATAGCATCAAATCAAATAGGGAGAACTTAGAATGTTGCGGAAGGGGTTTTATTCTTAATCCCCCAGGAAATGGAAAATATGTTCTTAAGTTGGATACTGAAGTGATAAAACCCAGGTAGTAGAGTAGTAAAGTCCATGCTGTGTAGGAGATCTGAATAAAGGAAGGAAATTCACTGAGTCTGTTTCAGCAATTGATGTGTGGATTGATGACTTTTTTGTGTGGGGGGGTGGTACTGGGGATTGAACTCAGGGGATCTCAACCACTGAGCTGTATCACCAGCCTTATTTTGTATTTTATTTAGAGACAGGGTATCACTGAATTGCTTAGCACCTCGCTTTTGCTGAGGCTGGCTTTGAACTCTCCATCCTCCTGCCTGAGTCTCCCAGTCGCTGGGATTACAGGTTAACTATAACACATACATCAAAAAATCAGAGACTATGTTAAAGAGGTTGTTACAGAAAGAAGTCAAGATCTTGGATAACAAATTGAATAAAAGCATGGGGGTGGAGGCAGAACGACACTGAGCCTGCGGAGAGAAGCAACAGGCACACCATATGATGAGTAGAGTCTGATAAATTTAGCTTGTATGTAGTTAATGTTTAAAACAATAATCCAGTATGAGTTCTTCACAATCATTTCTTTTTAGCATTGACCTAGAGTAAGATGATCACTTTATGAATATTCTGTCTACAGTTCATAGTAGCTTAAAAATTTTGTTCCCTGAATCTGTTTCCTCCGTCCCTTAATAAGTAACCTTCTCAATTGGGCTTTCTGGAGGCTCATTAAGAAAAACCAATGTTTGCAAAATATTAGACAAAATTAGACAAATTATTATCAATTCTTTTCCTACACAGCAGTGTAAAATCAGGAACATCTCAAGATGTCATTTTGTGATGAAGAGAGGAAAAGAGACTTTGAACATATTGTAGGTATTTGAAATTATTGTGTTTTAATTCTGAAGAATCATCATAAAATAATAAATTTAAGTTATATAAAGTATTAGGATGATGGTAAAATGTAAAATGTTAGTTTTTAATGATAAATATTGCAATAAATATATCTCTGGGTATTTTAATATGTCAGACTAGTATGTCTTAGCTATCATTAGTTTTACAGGTCCTACTTCACTGGCTTTTGAGTGTTCAAGTATGAATTATTATTTTTCACTTATAGATTAAAAACATCATGAGAACATATTCTTACTCCCTTTCTTCTAGTTATACTTTTAGACTTTTTCTTTTGTTGTTGTTTTAGGAAAATAAGAAGACTACCGCATATCCATTTGGGGCATTCCATAATACTTTCTTACTTCTTAAAATTTTTTCCTGAAAAGTACCTGCCCACCTTTCCAAATTCATGTACACTAGAAATAACATGCAATTAATCTTTGAAGTGATTTAATCATGTGATTATCTACCCTTGTATTTTACAAATGGCATTAATTCCAAAGATCTTACAGTTATGTGAAATAAGTTTCACATTATTTCACTATTCCAATGTCAAATAAGTTTGGAAAATCCTGATTCAACACTGATTAACATGATTCTTCAATTCAGGACTTCTCAGAGCCTTTACTAAAATCTATTAAACAGGTAAACTCTGGTTACCTATTTGGAAATAAATTTCCAAATTTCAAATACTTAGCAATATAGAAATATAGTTCTTGAACATGAGTACCCTCTATTACCAGGAAAGATGGAGTCAGTCAACTAATTTAAGGGCATTGCAATGACATAGTTTCTGGTTCTTTAAGGTTTTGTCTTTTAAGTGTGATGTATCATTTCTGCTAGCAATTCAGTTATCAGAGCCAGTTAACAAATGAGATTGACATCAGTGAAGGTTAGAGACTGTTCCAGGATCTATGGAGATGGAGGTTTTGTTATCTTCCATCTGTGGTTTTCTGGGTCACTCTAAGTTTTAATGTCCAGGTGGGAGAAGGAGACTGGTTATGGAATTTACTTTGTCAGAAATTTTGTAGGCAATGCCCATAGTGATGTGCCATTCATAGTCCATCAACCAGATTTGAGCCAAATAACTACCTCTGAATGAAAAAGAGAATGAGAAAACATGTTACACCCAACCATAGAAGCATTTTTCTAGTGACACCTCTACTCTCTCAAAGGGAGATCTTCAATTATAGTTGAAGTGCTGAGAGTCTTGAATTGTCACGTAGTAGCATAAACGTGAAGAACCACCGAGAAGCTCAGTGTAAGTCCAACAATATTCCATAAAGGGATTGCCTTCAGGCTCTAACTTGCTGTGAAGATGACTTGAAGCAAAGTAACAGTTAACTCTAAATGAACATGTACTCTGAATTGAAAATACATTTGTTGTAAGAGATTTTGCTGTGGTTTGATTTCGCATCCATCTTAACCTACCTTTTCTCAAAAATTGGCAACAGGATCTTTTACAAGGTGTATTACCTAGTTATTGATCTGAAGAACTTATTTTGGGGATGTCTGGAACAGGTAATAATCTCTAAGTCTTTTCTATTATAAATAGTCAGTGTTTCATGTGTTACACTTTGTTCTCCTGGTTGCAAGTGCCAGTAGAATATGTCAACACACTTCAAAAGCAGGAAAAACCCTGAAAGTTTCTGTCTGCCTCTGACCAAATCTCTGATGTACAAGCCGTATTTATTTTCTAAATTTCTATAGTTCTACTATTTAGTATTTGGAAAAACTAGTCCTAAGTCATCTTAATATAATACACATTGAAAATATTTAGCCAATAAGTAAAACACATTTTATGTATCCATAGAATGAATATATACTTTTATTATTTGATTAAATAATAGAATGGAATACTTCGAAATAAAAAGGCTAACATCATTAGGATGGTAGCACATATTATACTGTGGATTTTTGTTAAAACTCTAACAAGAAAAACTTTTATAAAATTAATAAATTTGATTTCTATGAAGCAAAACTAAATATTGATAATTAGTATATTTCAAAAATATATCTTAGTTGAAAATGATATAAATCTTTCCAGTCCCTATTTCTCAAAAATTCATATATTTATGAAATTTTGTTTCTCCTTTTTCCATTAATATTATTGTCTTTATATGTATATAGCATGCATATGCTACTACTTGATCTGGAACAAATGTCAAATATCCATTAACTCGTTTGTTTCTAAGGTCTGAGGACAACACTCAGTTATTTTTTGGCAGTGCTGGGGATGGAATTCAGGGTTTCAAATACTCTAGCAAGCACTCTACCCAGCCTCTTTTTTAAAAACAAATAAAAAGCAGTAAGTGTCATATGAGTACCCAACACCCGATTCAAGTAATATTTAAAAAGAATCATTTTGCTAAGTAAGGAAATTAATAAAAAATAGAATTTATCAAAATCACTTGAATATCTACAAGTAGGTCCCTAGGAAGTATTAATATGTCCACACTTTTAAAACACAAAAGTACTATGCATAAATTGATGTATATATTAACTTGAATTATAATTACAATTCATTCTTTATATGATCAATAGTTTCCTAGAACACACATTATATCATAGAATGCACTTCCTCTAAATACTTAAATCTACACTTTTTTTCATAAAATAGCCTGAACTTTGTAATGCAGCATTCAAAAGCTTCTATGACTGGTAAGTTTCTTAAATCTTAACCTTTAAACACTCTCATCTCATCTGTGCAGTAGATCAAAGCTGAATCACACATCAAGCCTCAGGCAACTGTGTATGTTCTTGTCAATTGGCTGGACCCACCCTTCTTTAGAGGAATGGCTGGTGTAGAAATCGCTGCAACATGGTTAAACCTTAAAACCACTATGCTAAGTGAAATAAGTTGACACTAAGAGACAAATATTGTATGATTCCCTTTATATGACACATTTAGATAGGCAAATTTGTAGAGACAAAGCAGATAAAAAGTTATTGGATGCTAGGGGAAGGAGGAAATAGAGAACTATTGTTTAATGTGTACAGTTTCTGTTTAGGGTGATATAAAACATTTTGGAAATAGTGACGATTGTAAAATATATACATACATATTTAAACTTTCCTAAGGGAGAAAAAATGTTATCTAGAAGATTAAAATCTAGAATAAAGAATAGTAGTGAGAGATGTAATGTAACTGGAAGTGCCCAAGAAATCATTTAGATCAGGGAAATGACAACTGGCTGGGTTTACTAGGAGTTAGCCAGGTAATGGTAGGAGAAGATGGGGAAGATATTCTAGGCTGAAAGAATTAAAAATGAGGACAGTTGTACTTACAAGCAACTCAAATATTTAAGTATGACTAGGATATAAGGTCATGTATGTAAGAAGGGAGGTAAGTACTGAAAGGTTACTTGACTAACAAGGAATTTGTTACCTAACCAGTGTCCAATGATCTCCTTCCTTGTCTGTCTCTGCCAAGAAGCTGGAAAAGTCAAGGAGTGATTTTCCCAGGATGACTTTCAACTAGAAGATATGTAGTTCAATGATGATCAATGCAAAGCCACTGATGGAATTCTAAGGGCTCCAACCAAGGCATTTGTTTTTCCTGACACAATGAGCAGCCTTAACTAGCAGCTGCCTCTCCATTTTCTTTCAGCCCTTGATAGAAGTAATACTGGAAACTAGTCTCTTTGTGACCCTAAGACAACAAAAGATGTACTAGAAATAGAGAGGAATGACCAAAAGAGCATGGATATTAGATGACATTCTTGAGTATCTTCAGCATTGCCTACTTCTGGATTCTTCTTCTATGAATAAAATATACCTGTATTTTGTTCTTGTGAATGCAAACTTTCTATTATTAATAGTCAAAAGTGTTCCCAGCTGGTACAAGAAGTATCAAAATATCACAAAGGATCTGAAATGCCTTACTTACTACTAAGTAGTTTGTATTTTACATTAAAGAATATGAGTTAAGGGCCAGGTGGTCCAGTGGTAGTGCACTTGCCTAGCATGCATGAGGCTCTGGGTTCAATCCCCAACACCACAAAAAAAAAAAAAAAATGAAGAAATATGGTTTAAGGATTCCAAAGAAGCAAATGGCAAGTGACATGGCTATAGTCCATTTTTTTTAAAGTGACACTGTAAACATTGTGAAGTATGAACATTTGAAAACAACAGGAATAAAGAGGAAAAAACTGAAAATGGAAAGAAATGGTGGCTTAAATGAAAAAAAAATTAATGTTAGAGATGAATGGATGAGGTTCCCCAAATAATAAGAAACCTGAATCAACAGGTTTGAAGGTAAGAGAGAAATGATTCACAGTTTCTACAATATTTGAAATGAAAGGGGGAATGAATGCGAGAATAAAGACTAAGAGAGGGAGAGATTTGGAGACTATTCAATTCACTTTTGGCATCTGAGTATGAGATGCTCAAGGACCATCAGAATGGCATATGGATTTATGGTTCAAGAGATGTCTAGGTTGGAGAGGTGGATTTGGAACCATCTGCAGAAATGAAAGCATAAGCCTATGGGGTAGATGAGGCTAGGAAGTAGAATTTGGAAAGTTAGAAAATTCTATCATAAATAATTCTGGGTAACATCAACATTTAAGAGAGGAAAAGGTAGAGGTACCTGTAAAGGAGATGGAGAAAGAATGGATCAAAGAAGGCAGAGGAAGCCAGGAGGGAAAAGGATCACAAACACCAAGAGAAGAGAATTTGAAGGAAAAAAAACATGGTCAATGGGTCAAATTCTACTGTTAAGTAAGTGTTAAATGTTACCAAAGATAAGAATGAAGAGTTGAATTTAGCAACTAAGAGATTATAGGTGACCTTTGGTGGCAGCAGTTTCAGTGGAGTGTTGGGAGGCAGAAAACAGACTGCAGTGGGTTAAAGAGTTAATACAACGTAAGGAAAGTGTGACAGTGGAAGTAGATCATTCTCTTAAATGAATTGATGAAAAAGAGAAGAAAAGAGGGAGCAACTAACTAGAGGAGGATACACAATTTAGAGAGAGGTTTCAGTGAATGTGTAGGTTGTAGGTTAAAAGCTATTAGAGAGGGAGAAATTAAAAGAACCAGAGATAGTGGATAATTGATAGAGTGAAGTTCCTAAGAAGACAGGAGGGTTTAGGATGTAGCATTGCTGGTGAGATTAACTCTGAAAAGAATACATAATATTTTTCCATCGTGATATCAGGGAACTGGAGAAATTCATTACTTTTTTGGAGAAGTTTTAGCTGGCGTTTAAATAAATGTGGATTAATCACTTTGTTGGATGCAGAGAGGGCAAAGTTTCTACTCAGATTAAAACTACACGTGACTGACACTCTAACATGGATCTTGGACATTTCAACTGTTTCCTTGAAAGCAACTGTTTTGCATTCCCACCAGCAACTAGTGATCTAATGCCTCCATGTTGTTGTTAGATTTGGCACTATTATTTTTTTTATTTCAGCCATTCTTGTAAGTGTACAGAGATATCTCATTGTGGCTTTTATTTGCAATTTACATAATGGCTAATGATAGTGGATGATTGTGCTTACATTTATTTGCATCAGTGAGATTTCTGCTCATGTCTTTGCCAATTTTCTGTCTTGTTTTTATTTTTACTGTTGAGTTTTGAGAATTCTTTACACACTTTAGATACAAAATCTTTGTAAATATTGCCTCCAAGTTTCTGTAGCTTTTCATCCCATAGCAGACTCTTCCATAGAGCAAAAGTTTTAAATTTTGAAGAGAATCAATTTATGTCTTCCTTTTATAGATTGTACTTTTGATGTCAAATCCAGCATTTCTTTTTCTATCCTTTGATCCAAAAGATTTTCTTCTGTTTGCTTTCTAAAAGTTTTAAGGCTTTTCATTTTATCTTATGTCCATGATTCATTTTGAATTAATTTTTAAGAGATATAAATTTAGGTCAAGGATCATTATTTTTGGCCTACATATTCTCAATTATTACAGCACAATTTTTTGAAAAGGCTGCCCTTCCTCCATTAAATTCCCTTTGCATCTTTGTCAAAAATCCTTTGAACAAACTTGTGTTGGTCTGTTTCTGGGTTCTCTATCTTTCCCATGGCGTTGATCTGTTGTCTCTCCGTCCACTAGTATCACATTGTCTTAATAATCATTCCTAAGTAGTAAGCATTAAGTGGCAGAGTTAATCCTTGCACTATTCTTTTATCGTTTTTCAAGATTATTTTAGCCCTTCTGGAGTTGTGTCTTTCCAAATACATATTAGAAAGATCTAGTCTATGTCTATAAATATTTATTTGGATTTTGACAGAAATTAAACCTGTAAATTTGGCCTGGTTAATGTCTTTACAAGTTAGACTTCTAGTCTATGAATACATATCTCTCTCATTTATCTTGGTCTTCTTTAATTTTTTTTAAAATCAGCATTTTTATAATTTTTAAACAGATTTTTATACATTTTTTACTAAACTTTTATCTAAGAATTGCATATTAGGGGATTATTATAAGTGGTATCATACTTTAAATTTTCACTTCCATGTACAAATTTATAGTATTTAGAAATAAGTTGATTTTTGTATTGTTGACTTTATGCTCTGGAACCTTCTTGAGGTTCTATATTTTTATTCTATATTTTGTCCTAGTTTGTTATTCCTAGGTAGATAAACATGTCATCTACAAATATTGTTTAATTCCTTCCATCCCAATTCTATACCATTTTAAAAATTTTTCTTACCTTATTGCAGTCATTGAACTTGCAGTACTATATTGAATGAGAGTGGTGGTGGTGGACATCCTAGTCTGTCCCAATGGTAACATTTTGTCTTTCACCTCTAGGTGTAAGTTTGCTATGCTTTATGTCAATGACCTTTATCAAGTTGTGTCATATCTCCTTTATTTCTAATTTGCTGAGAATTATTTTTTTAAATCATGAGCAGATACTGAATTGTGTCAAATACTTTTTCTCCACCAATTGATATGATCATATGATTGATTTTCACATATTGAAATAGCCTTGTGGACCTGAAATAACTTTATCTTGGTTATGGAGATCTTTGTGTATAGTTGTTGTGGGTATGATTTCATAATATTTAGTTGAGGATTTTAATGTCCAAATTCATGAGAGATACTGGTGTCACTTTTTTTGTACTGTTTTTGTCTTTGGTGTCAGGATATCACTAGCCTTTTAAGTTAAGAAGTATTTCTTCTTTTTCTATTTTGTGGAAAATATTGTATAAAACTGGAGTTAATTCTCCTTGAAATATTTGATAAAATTCTTGAGGAAAACTATCTGGGCCCAAGAACTTCTTTTCAGGAGCTTTTAAATCATAAATGCAACTTCCTTAAAAGTTAGAGGACTGTTCCAATTGTTTATGTGCGCTGAACTTTGGTAGTAAATAGTTTTATAGAACTCATTCATTTCTTCTACACTGTCAAATTTATTAAGTAATGCTATTTATAGAGTTATGTTAGTACTCCATTTTTGTTTTGTTTTTGGTCTTAGTTCTGGGGATCAAACTCAGAATCTCACTCATTCTAGGTAAGCACTCTATCACTGAGCCATAGCCTCAAACCTTATTAGTCTATTAGTGGCTTTAGGATCTGCAGTGATAAGCCTATTTAATGCCTGATATTGATTATTTATATTGTGTCTCTTTTTCTCTTCATTAGTCTTCCTAGAGAATTATTAATATTATTTTTTTCAAAAAACAAAACTACAAGCTTTTTGTTCCGTTGATTTTCTCTATTGTTTTCAATTCCATTGATCTCTGCTTGTATCTTTATTATTTTCTTTCCTCTTATTTTGTGATTATTTTGTTGTCGTTTTTTCTTTAGTTTCTTGGGATAGGTACTTAGTAATTTGAGATCTTTCCTCCTTTGTAATATAAACATCAATGCTATAAATTTCATGTTTCTTCCATTGTGCCCCACAAATTTTGATATATTTACATTTTTAATCACTTTTACTTTTCATGATTTTTTTTGATTCATAGATAATTTTGAATATTGTTTCATTTTCTAATATCTAGAAACTTTTTAAATTACCTTTCTGTTACTGTTAACTGTTTTCTAATTTGATTCCATGTAGTAAAAGAATATACTCTGTATGAACTCAGTTCTTTTAAGTTTGTTCAGGTTTGTCTTGTGTTATAGGACTTCATTTATCCTGGTGAATGTTCCTTGCCTACTTAACAAAAACATAACAAAACAAAAACAATATGTATTTTACTGTTTGTAGTTGAGTGTTTGCCATAGAGTAACACAACGCATAATGATGTTGTGGTCAATGCCAGACCACATATACAAAGATGGTCTCATAAGATCACAGTGGAGGTAAAACATTCCTATCACTCACTAAGGATTAAGCTGCCGTAAGGTGGTGGAGCAATGCATGACTCACATGTATGTGGTGATGCTGATGTAAACAAACCTACTATACTGCCTGGTATAAAAAAGTGTAGCACATACAAATACAGTACATGATACTTGGAAGTAAGTGACTGTGGTGCTCATTTGTGTATTTGCTACATTATGCTTATTGTTATTTAGAGGTATAATCTTTTTACTTATTAAAAAATGTTTACTGCAAAACAGTATGCTATGTGACACCAGCAGTAGCTTCACACATCTTGTGTGTATGTATATGGTAAGTTGTGTTTGTATCCTGTACTCTCATACATATGACCCCTTTTGATTTCATTCAGAGGCCACTTGGAGTGATTGTAGGTACCATCTAGGTTTGTGTACTCTAATATCCACACAGTGATGAAACCACTCATGAAGTACTTCTTGCAATTTATTCCCATCATTAAGCATTGTGTGACTGCATATCAATTTGGCACTTTGGCTATTTGTGTTGTTCAGTTGCTTTATACCCTTGCTGATTTTTCTTTAGTAGTTCTATCAGTTGTTAAGAGTGGGATTCATACAGTCTTTAACTATAATTGTGCATTTGTGTATTTTTCTTTTCAAATCTATCAGTTTTTCTTTCATGTGTCCTCTGACTCTATACTTTGCATCAGACAGATTTATGATTATTATGTCCTCCTTGTGAATTGATCCCTTTACTGTTATATAATATTCCTTTTTAGTTTTAGTAAAATTCTTTGCTTAGAAGACTACTTTGTTATTAACATAGCCATTCTTGTTTTTTCCTTGAATTAATTTTGCATGGAATACCATTTCCATCTTTTACTTTCAATTTGCTTATATCAAAATACCTGAAATGAGTTCCTTGTATTCAGCATATTGTTCTACAATGATTTCTTGATCTGCTGCGCAAATCTTTTTGCTTCTTAAAATTGATATATTTAGACTACTTACATTTAAGGTTATTATTGATATGTCATGGTCTAAATCTCATATTTTATTATTTATTTTCAATTTACTTAATGTATTTCCCAAACCTCTGTTTCATTTTTCCTTGCGGGTAATTTGAGTGTATTTTTACTAATCTATCTTGATTTGTATAAAATGGTTTGAATATATTGTTTTGTCTGCTTCTCTTAATGTGGTTTCTCTAGGTATTGCAATATATATGTATGTATTTTATATACATATACATATATACACATATATTCATACATATATAAAGTCTATTGTATGAATTTTATAAAGTTTTCTGGTATTGCTATTTTACCAATTAAAATGCCACAGTTTATTTCCATTTAGATTCTTTATCCTTGGGGCTAGGGATATAGCTCAGTTGGTAGAGTGCTTGCCTTGCAAGGCCCTGAGTTCAATCCCCAGCACCGCCAAAAAAAAAAGATTCTTTATCCTCTCCACTTTTTAAATTCAATTGTCTTAAGTATTTCTTCTACACACATTGAGCACTTCATCAGATGTTAAAATTTTTGCATCAACCATAAAATTTCGGAAATTAATGAGAAGTAGAATAGTTCACTCAATCCCTATTTTTAAATATATCAATGATTTCTTTATTTTCTGAGGTTCTCAAGAAGTTCTTAACCACTTTTAATTATCTTCTTTGTTTAGAGAGCTTCCTTTAGTCATTCCTTATGGGTAGACTTTCTAACAACAAATAATCTTCTCTTTCTTCATCTTTATTGCCCCTTAATTTCTAAACATATTTTTGTCAGATACAGAATTCAGAGTGAGCAATTCTTTCTGTAATTGAAAAATGCTTTCACATTTCCTTTTCTGGATGCTATGATTTCAGATGGGAATTTACTATCATTTAAATTGGTGTTCCCATAGAGGTAATGTTTTGTTGATTTCTGGCTATTTTCATTTGGTTTTGTTGTTGTTGTTGTTGTTGTTGTTGTTGTTGTTTTCCCCTTAGTTTGGAGAACTGTAGTTAAGATACACCTTAGCATGGATTTCTTTATGTTTGTCATATTTGGAATTTGCTCAGCTACTTGTATTTGGAGGTTGATGCCTTTCACCAAATTCAAGGAATTTTCAGCAATACTTTTGAATGCTTTTCCCTTTTTTTTCACATTTTTATTGGTCTATTATAGTTGTACATAATGATGGTATTTGTTGTTACATGTCCATACATATACACAATATACACTATAATTTGGCCAATATTACTCTGTAGCACTTCCCCCACACCCTTCCCACACACCACCTCTTCATCCCTTTCCTCTACTGATCTCCCTTTGATTTTCATTAGATTTCCTCTAACCTAACCTTTCTTTTCCTTTTTCCTCTTTAACTTCCACATATCAGAAAAAAAATTTGATCATCGACCTTCTGAGTTGGTCTTATTTCTCTTAACATAATGGTCTCTAATTCTATTTTCCTGAAAGAAGACAAAATTTCATTTTTTCTTTATGATTAAATAAAATTCAATTGTGTATATATATCACATTTTCTTTATCCATTCATCTATTGATGGACATCTAGGCTGGTTCCATAGTTGGGTATTGTGAATTGTATTGCTATATAAACGGGGATATGCATGTTTCACTGTACTATAATGATCTTAATTATGAATGCTTTTTTCAATTCCATTCCCTTAAGTCTCTCTCTAGAATTTCAGTGATACAAATGCAAACTCTTTTCTTACTTTCCCAAAGATCCATAAAAGTGTTCACTTATCTTCAGTGTGTTTTTCATTGTTCAGATTGGGTGAATTTATAGTTTTCTTCTCAAATTTAGTGGTTCTATTCTCCACTCTACTATTGAGTCAATCCAACATTTTGTTTGTTTTTAATTTGTTATTGTGTAGCTTTCAGTTCCATACTTTCTATTTGATTCTTCATAATTTCTGTTGCTTTACTCACATTTTCTACTTTTTCACTTATTCCAGAAGACTTCATATTTGCCTATGAAAACATTTTTATGATAGCTGTTTTCATATCTTTAAACATCATTCCAACTTCTGAATCATCTCGATGTTGGCATCTGTTCTTGCAGCTTTTCTTGTCTGCTACTGTTGGAGATTTGGGTTGGGAGTTTCTACAGCACCCTCTCTTGGATATATGAGATGTAATATGGAAATCCATATTTGCATATATGAGATACAATATGGAAATCCATATTTGTTATTGCCATGACAAATCTCAGATCTGAAGGTCCCTAGCAGGCCTATATTTTTCTTTATACCTTTCAGAGACTTCTACACTTCTTTATTTAATAGTAACTAGGAATATTTCAATGAAAGAGGAAAGACATAGGAGGAAGGGGGCTGCTCTATCTTGATGCAACTAAAAGTTTTCAACTTACCTTTTTTGTAGATATAACTCTGCTTCCTAAAATATGATCTATGCACTGGAGAAGACTGATTAAAACTACAGTCATACATTCAAAAGTGTAATAGACTTAATCCAGGAAATAAAGTAGCACAACACAAAAAAATATGTGTTTAAGATCAAACAGCCTAGGTCTGAAAACTATTTGTATTATCCTTTCTGTTTTTTCGTTATAGAAGAGTACTCTTTGCAGGTGATTATGAGAGAGATTTATGCTAGGAACATGCTGAGAGACAATCAAGGATTATTTTTCATACTTTTTCCAATAAGATATCCATAATGAATATAGACATACATACATAGTTATTCTAATTTTGAAGAGTGTTATGGTTTAGATATTAGGTGTTTCCCCCAAAGTTCATGTGTGAGACAACACTAGAACATTCAGAGGTATAATAATTGGATTATGAGAGTCTTAACCTTATCAGTGTATTGATTTTCTGATAGAGATTCACTGAGTGGTGACTGTTCACAAGCAAGAGTATGTGGATCCCTATAAGCATGAAGTTAGGGTATGTATTTTGTCCTTAGTGGAGCGCTCTCTCTCTCTCTCTCTCTCTCTCTCTCACTCTCTCTCAGTTCCATGTCCCCGCTGCTTCTTTTGCCACACATTTCCACCATGATATTCTGCCTAATCTCAGGCCCTGAAGAATGGAGTCAGCCATCTATGGACTGAGACCTCTGAAACTGTAAACCCCAAAATAAAATTTTCCTCCTTAAAAAAATTGTTCTTGTCAGGTGTTTTGGTCACAGCAGCAAAAAAGCTGACTAAAACAAATATGTTTTACTGATGACTTTGTTCCCCTTAAAAGAAACACAAGAAATAAAGAGAAGATTTTTAGCATATTTCAGGCCATTCAGCTAACTAGTAGCACAAGAATGCCACTAGTCAAGTGGTGGTCAGGTTGAGGTTCTTGGGTAGTCAGTAGCCACCTCACCTGGAAACAGTAAGGATGCAAATTCTTGAGTTCCTTTTTTGACCTCTTGAAACAGAAAGTCTGGAAACTGTATTTAAGAATTTTCATGAAACTTTGGAGATCAGACTCAGAATTCCTCATCTTAACAAGCCCTCCAGGTGATTTTTGTTACCCATTAACATTTGGGAACTACCAGAATAGACCGTGACATTAACATTTGAGAACTACTAGAATAAGCACTGATCTGTCTCCCAGAATATTTCCAGTAAACCTCATAGTTTGCTTCATATTTTAGTCAAGTGGATTGTTTCAACTCATTTAAAGTACTTATATAATTATATAAGTACTTATATATTTTATGTCATAACATGCTCAAAACACATTTAATATACTTTCATTTTGGATTTCATATCACCTGCCACCTTGAGGGAAAATAATCATGTCCTGGAGTCATTCATACTACAATACTCTCAAAGGGACTACACTAACTCTTTCTACTAACCTGATTTTGGTTGCTGTGGCTTGTAATTGAGTGGATTTCCAATTTGTTATGCTGTGTGTGTTTCTGTTTTTGTAGCAATGTGTAAATATCCTCAAAGAAAAAACCCTAAGGATTTCAGACCATAACCCTTGATTCTTTACTTTTGACACTTTCTTCTGTCCACAGTCAGGAAAGCATGCCTTTCTCTACATCTCTGTTCCCAACTAAGGAAGTAACAAATTGGTCCTGGTACCACAATAGACAGATATAATAGACTCAGCTTGGGAGATACCATCCTTTCCTCTCTTAGAAGAGAAACTATCCTCTTGAGCATCTCCAAATGACTATGACTAGATTCCTGGAGTCAATATCTCTGACCTTGAGAAGGGGCCAGAAGAAAAGTACATCTGAGAGACCATTCGGCTTTTGGATTTTTAATCTCTGTTGTTGGAACTTTATCAGTAATTAATGCCAAAATCTTAGTGAGTTGTTATGACCACCCACATTCTTCTCATGTTATCTGTTCTGAGCACATATGTAATTTGATTGTTGTCAAGTCACACTTCTAAAAAATACTCCATATTCATAGTCCTCAAACTTATCAGTCCTTACCCTTTTTAGGGATAGGAGATCTATTTTGTGGATAGATGACTAAGTGTCACCGGTAGACACTCTCCAGCTGGCAACAGATATCACCCTGTGCTCCCTCTTCTTGTTTTGACAGACTACTGCCCCTAGGCAGTCAAAGGTGGTAGCTCTGTAGATAATGAAAAGTAAGAATCAGCCAAGGGGAGGCAGAGGTTATGTAATCCATCAAAACACCAACAGGTTATAGGTCTCCCCCTACATTTTCCTGCATATCTCAGCAAGCTAAAGGGGATGGGGTAGAGGGACACTGAATTTGTATTTTTCTGAAAACTTTCTCCACTTTGCTGGCAGTATCCTATTTCTAGCCTAACACGGATCCTTCTAGGAATATTCCTTTCTAGAGCTCCTATAGAAATCATTAAACCTCAAAATGTGTTCTATATGTTATAATTGTGCAAAGATGGGAGAAGAAATTTTTCATGATCTATCTTTATTTTAAGTGGGTAGCCCGGACTGATATATGCAGTCTTATAAAATTACAGAATCAGCTCTTATCTTCAGGCACATGAAAGTATTTTTTAATGGGTTATCATTAGCATAGGTATTTGATGATTTCTTCTTTTTGTGGTCTGACTCCAAAACTACTCATTTTCTCAAGGATCATCCCAGGAATACAAATTTGGCTTATAAAACCAATCTGTATATGTGTGTGTGTGCGTGTGTGTGTGTGTGTGTGTGTGTGCATATGCTCACACCTGTAAAGTAATAGTTGCTTTCTGTCTGATTTCTGGAGAATTTTCTAGGTTCTGGTACTTGAAAATTATGCCATTAGTTAAAAATTCTTTATTACCTTCTCAGAAGGCCTTTACTGGACAATGGAAATTTTCTGCATCTCTTTTCTTCTATAAGGTTCAAAAATTATTTTTATTTATTTTTGACTGCTCATCCTGTCACAACCTCATTTTCTTCATGGAAAAAGAAATGGTACCCCTGGCTTAGAGTTACTTTCTCATCCCTTTTGTTTACTTTTTAAATAATCACTAAACCTAGTGCTCTTGACTTGGTCTGAGAATCTGCATATATAGTTACAGAAGTAAAGGACACTAACAGTGATCATGCTAGGTCTCTCTCTTGTTGGTATCAACTCAAAGAAAATAAATGTGAAAAAGATCAAAGTTTTCTGGGCTCTATGTTGCTAAGCAGTTTGGGACAGTAGTTTAAATAGGTTTGGAATTTATTCCTCTCAACCCTGTTGTCTGCATACCTCCAAGATCAGGTCCCACAGTAGTGCCACTCTATATCTCACCAGGATCCATCCCCCGACAAGCTATTTTGGGAAATACCAGCTTTAAGTATTAACCAAATTAAACTTGGGATTCAGCATTCCAGCTTCATAAAGCCAATCACCTGCATCTCTTTAACCATAATGGATCAGGTAGTTGTTACTGAGGTTACTGAGCTCTAAGCCCCTTCTGTCTCTTATCTCTTTACTTGCTACAGAATTCAAAGCTAAAGGTGCAGATTTCCAGATATTTATTTTGGAACAACCAAAAAGCCTTAACCAACTTAAGTTTCCTGTGACTTCTTGACTTCATAAGCTTTTTAACTTACTTTAACTTTTGTACTATTTTGTAAACAACATTTAGCTTCAAACACAAATATACTGTATAGCTGTACGGAAGTATTTTCCTTGTTTATATTCTTAATCTATAAGTTTCTATTTTCAAAATTTTTATTTTTTATTCTTTAAACATTTTTGTTAAAAACTAAGATAGTAGGTACATCAGTCTAGGACTACACAGGGTCAGAATCTTTAATATCACTGTCTTCCTCCTCCACCTCTTGTTAACTGGAAGATCTTCAGGGGCATTAGCGCCCATGACATTGTTGCCTGCTGTATAGCAGAGACTTCTTCTGGAAACCCCCTGAAGGACCTCCCTGAGGCTCTTTCATTGTTAATACATATACAGAAGGAGTACACTCTAAAATAACAATAAAAATGTACTATGGGAATATATAACTGAGTCATTTATTGTCACTATCATGTGCATGTATGTGCTATATTTTTATGTGACTGACAGTACAATGGGTTTTATCACACCAGGATTGATGCAGACACATGGGTAATTCATCCCACTACAACATCTGATGGCCACCATGACACTGGGTGGTAGGAAATTTTAGCTCCATTATACTCTTATGTGACTACTGCTGTATGTACACTTTGTCATTATGCAGCATGCAATTGTATTGTGTTAGAAAAAAATCAAGTTTGTGTCATGCAAGCATGAAAAGATCACATGTAGGTGGCCCCAGATATTCTTTTAGTCTCTTCAAAAAACAGATTCAACATATCTGAGGACTATTGGAGTTCACTCTTTCACCAGGCACTGAACTTCAGAGGCTACCCTTTTCTAAAAAGGCCTTTTTCTTGGCCAAGAAACTTCAATTATCACACAGTATTCTAGAAACAAGGCAAAGACGGCCTCTGTGTAGTGGTCCCTAGGTTGTTTACTTCTTCGTAGGCTGAGACCCTTTAGCTCCCACACTGGCCAGCACCAAATTCAAGTTTTTAACACATACAATTGTTTTAAAAAGCCCAAATAAGCAAATGTTTGGCTATTCTGAGTTTTCCTGCTTTACATATCCCACAAAATCTGCACCCAACATCTGCGAGTCATAGATAAGACAAACTCCAAAGCTATAAAAACCTCAAGCTGCTGCTTCCCTTCAGGGTTCTCTGATCCAGAGAATCCTGCCATGCTACTGAGAAATACTACCTAGACATGCATGCTCTCTATCTGATCCCCTCTCCTGGAAGGTCTCCTGAACATCACTTCTGGATGGTTCCCTCACCATGGCCTCTGGAAGTATGCTGTAAGGGACTTTTTCCAGGTGCAAACCTGTCACTATACTTTATCCACTACTATTTCTGTATGATACTGTCACTTTGTATTCATAATTTTTTCCTTGATCAGCCCCCAATATCTCAAACTCCCTACACATAAGTGCTCAGCTATTTCCTGTACCATTGTGCCTCAAAATATATAGAGCATTAGAGTTTGGTCATAACCTAGAGTCCATTGCACATTATACCTGGTGCAGGTGTATCTAAGTGCCTAAGTACGACACTCTCTGGGATAATGACAATTGGGAATATCATGTGTCTTTTTCTACTTCTCTTTCCAGAATAATCTTATCTTGAACATATGCTCACCGGCATCACTGGTAGTGCATATGTTCAAGCCTGCTTTAAATGGTACAGTAGATAGTCTTCTAATAACATCTAAATATCTTCAAAATTAGAAATCAAGATGTCTTGGATTATCAACTGATAATAAGTTGAAACTTTTTTAAAATATTGACTGTGCTGATGACCTATTTCACTTGGTGAAGCTCCCTGAAACAATTAACTTGTTTTTTTTTGTTATAAAACTATAGAATCTTGATTAAATGCTTATACTTTGTTCTTTATTAATAATCATCTTTTTCTTAATATACAGCTTTTCTTGATGTGTAATAACAAGTATTTTGTGTTATTGCTTGTATCAATAAATGGTGGATTAACAGGAGAGATATTTGTGGTCACCCTTTGACGATAATCATAGTTTTCACTGCTGATTTCAACTTTGAATTAAGGAATGATATATGTTGTTGACTGTCAACTTAACTTTTGGATAAAGCAGTGCTTGAACTGGCATTCAGGTGCAACAGTTTTATTCATATCATAACATATTTTCTTATCACATAAAAAGGTGCTGTTCCATCAGCACTGATCAAATCACTACTGCTAACATTTATGTGTATCTTCCCCCAAAATAACAAAACACATTATAGATGTTCATTGGAAAACAGAAAATTCCTCAACCCCAGCTCCCATGTACATATGCTGCATTTACCAAGAACAGATAATAACCTTCTGATTATAATCTGCATAGGAATGTTTCATTACATTATGAAGTGATAAGGACATCTGGGGTAATTTTTTATACTTGTATCTTTTGGAATGGCCACAGAATGTTAGGATATTTAGGATCCGTGTGAAACCTCATTTTTGAACATTCTACAAGTTCCTCGGCCTTTCTTTCCAATGATTGCACAGTTAACTTGGGACTATAAACAAGAGTGCCATAGTGATAGGAGTGGATGCTTATTTTATATTCAATAACACGTTTTCTCTCAACAAAGACAAACAGTGATATTAGATAAGAATCCAAGCTACCAACATCAAAAACAATGTAAAACCCCCAGTAAGATTTCAGTCATTAGGTAGACTGACCAGTCACTGGTGACAAACTATTATATTGTACTCTGTTGTTCAAAAAAGTTGCAGCAGTTGCTCTTCATTAGGAAATCGATACTAATCCCATTATATATAGTTGACTTTTCTAAACAGAACTTGCCAGCACAAGCATATGAGGGTATATACATAGTCTTATCCAGTGATGTGGCATCTCATTCAACATTGCTTCTGACCAAAGAACTTTTGTTAAGAAGAAGGCAAATCAACATCTGGCTTCTTATCTTTAGCATATGCTGATTAATCATGGACTCAAACATACAGACACAACTGACTTAATACAATGGATAAGTATTTTAGTGAAGCTTCAGTTATGGTGCCAAGTGATGTACAACATCTTCTGGGTTCATTCTTATAATATGCAAAGTAAACTCCAAGTCAGGGTCCAATGTCAGGTACAATTTTTTTTCATAATATGAAGGTCTTTGAATAAGGAGAGGAACTAGAAATAGCTCTTCTCTGTATTTACCCTGGTGACTGCATCTTAAAAATTGTTCGCTTCCTGTCACCTAAACTTTGAGCTCTTACCTTACATACCAGTAGAAGAATATAACAACAGACTACTTGATCCAAAACAGAGGCGACCACTTAAGACTCAGCCCCTATTAAAACAAGAGTTGAGGTTACATTCCCAGGTAACCTTGTTATTATCTAAAGTGTTATCTAAAGACAATGGGAATGTAGAATGTAGTGGAACAAGGAAGTTAATACCACCAAATTCCATCTGTAGTTCCAAAAATAAGAACTGCAGGAAGTATGCAGATTTTCTTCTTGATATTATGTAATCAACTATATATTTATATAATTCATATATAAAAAATATATATGTATACATATATATGTATGCATATACATATATATGTATACATATACAATATACCTATTTTTTTAGACAATGTTATTGTTTTCCACCTGGCATATACATATATATGTATATGTATATGTATACACATGTATATGTATATGTATACACATGTATATGTATATGTATATGTATATGTATACATATATATGTATACATGTATATACACAAACATGCATATATACAAATTGCTATGATCTAAATACATGGGACTTCCCAAAATCCTTATGTTGAAATCCTAACCCCCAAGGTGATGGAATTAGGAGGTGGGGCCTTTGGGAAGTGATCAGATCATGAGGCAGATCCCTTATGAATGATATTAAGGTGCTTTTATAAAAGAGGCTTGAGGGAGGTCATTAACTCCTGTCACGTGAGGACTCAGAAAGATGATGTAAGACCCAGTAAGATATTTTCCAAACACCACATTTGCCAGTACCTTGGACTTCCCATCTTCCAGAACTGTGAGAAATACGTCTATTGTTTATAAATCACTTAGTTTATGCCACAGCAACCTGAACAGATTAGGATATATGTGCATGTACAACTGAATACATAGGCAACTTTTCACTCTCTTTTCCCTCCCTATTTTTTTAGACAATATGTTGATTATTGTTTTCCACATAGCATAAGACTGAACAGATACAAGATTGAGATGATACTGAGCTTTCACATAAGTACACAAATATACTTAAAATATAGAATAGCAAAACAATAAAAATCATTAATCAGAGAGAGATAGAGTAACTCTAACTTTATCTCTTTTATTGTTGAAAGAGTATGTGTGTCTTTATTTCTATGAAGGATAGTCTTCTCTTGGTGGGAAAAGCATGGTGCTATTGCTGTTGGTAGAAAGAAATATGTTTATAGATATTGACTTTAAAAATGAATAGATTTGCCAAATATTGTCCATTAATGTCTTTCTAAGTTATCTCCTATATCATATAGGCTTAATGTCTGAAAACTGTATTTCTGAAACCACCTTTCCAGCCCAGTAAAGACATGGTTTACATTCTTCTTGTTAGAAACTCTTGCATAAGATACAGAAGATGAAAGAAAAACTAAAACCCCTGTTGGTCCTGCCATTGGCAGGCAGGCTGCCACATGAGCTTTAGCAGAAAGCAGACATGGGGTCTCACAGTGGCTGACAGGCCTTCTGGATAACATCCACTTTGGTGCTTTGGCAGCAGTTGACATCACTGGTGGTGGTTTCTTCCAGGATCTGAAACTGTCTATTTTCCTAAGAATGTAGAACTTTCTCTAAATTTGTAGTGGGCTGAATTATGTCCCCCTGCCAAATTCATGCGTTGAAGCCCTACCTCTCAGTATTTCAGAAGTGACTATACTTGGAGCTAGGGACTTCAAGAAGATGAGTAAGTTCAAATTAAGCTGATACAATGGACATAAACCCAATTTTACTGGTATCCTTATAAGGAAAGATTAGAACATGTAGAGAAATACCAGGGATGCATATGCACAGAAAAAAATACCATGTTGAGGATACAAGGAAATATCAGTCATCTGCATGGCCAGGACAGAGGCCTCAGAAGAAATCAATCCTACTGACACATCAATCTTGTTCTTTTGCCTCCAGAACGGTAGATTTCTGTTGTCAAAGTCACCTGATCTGTGGTATATTGTTATGGCATCAATAGAACACTAATACAAACTGCATCCTCTAGCACTTGCAGACTTCATTAGCCTCTGATTTTTTTTGTATTGAATTACTGTTTCTTGAAATATTTAAAGTGGTTTCTCTTTCATTGATCAAATCTATATGATATAGTGCAAAAAAAATCTAGCTTGAAAAGAGAAACTAAAACAAATAACAAAACAATAAAAATAATGAATAAATGGTATGAAAAAATGCCATTACATACCATAATAAGAGAATGTTAATCAACGTAAATGAACAAACACCATGCAATAGGGCATGTATGACCTTTAAGTTCCTATTACTTTTAGGCCAAAATGAGACAAAGCTGGATTTCTGAGATATTGATATAATTAATTTTACATTTTACTTTTGTAGAATGTGTATCAGTAAAATATATTAGCCTGTTCTCTCCAATTGCTAAACCACTGAAAAATTGTTGATATAATGAGGGGACCAAGTCGTCAGTGATAAGTATAGCACATATATTATATTTCTATCTGGTATAGGACCAATAGTCCGATGATATTCACACTATTTTTTAAAATTGCTTTTCTATCAGTTTTTTGTTTATCTGGAAGTGTCTTTATTTTGCCTTGATTTTTTGATAGTTTTTCTAGAGGAAAGATTCGTGATTGACAGTACTTTTCTCTCAGACTAAGTGTTTTATCCCACTGCTTCTGACCTCCGTGGTTTTTGCTGAAATTCTGGCAGTGATCTTGGGTTCCCTTCTGCACTGAGTATGTTGTCTCTGCATTCAAGATTTTATTTTTGTCTTTGGCATTCAATGATTTAAATCTTTGTGTCTTATTGTGAATCTCTTCAACATTATCCTATTTCAGGTTTGTTGAGCTTCATGGATGTGTAGGTTGATGCTTTTCATAAAATTTGGGAAGGTTTTTGATGCTTGTTCCTTAAATAATTTTTCTTCTCTCTTTTCCCTCTTTCTGTCCTCTCCTTTTGGTAATCGCATTACATGTATGTTAGTTCCACATTTCTCTGAGCCTGCATAATTTCCCTTCAATTTCAGTTCTTTCTGTTCTTTGAATTGTGTAATTTCTTCATCAGTCTAAACTAAGTGTAACTCTTCTTCTGTGAATTCTAATTACTATTGAGCACTTCTCAGGAATTATTTCAGTTATTGTGCTTTCAACTCCAGAATACCAGCTTGTTTCTTTCTTATAATTTCTGTCTTTGCATTGATATTCTCTATTGGATGAGGTAGGGCCAGTATTCCTTCTTTTATTTGATAAGCATTATTTCTTTTAGTTTTTAAAATATATTGCTAGTAGTTGCCTTCAAGTCTTATCTTCCAAATCTGAATATTTGAACCATCTGATAGACAGTTTCTGTTGCCTAGTCTTTTCACATATATAGTCACACTTTCCAGGTTTTCTGCATGTCTTAGATCTTAGATCTATCTCTGTACACATATTCCCTCCTGCTCTGAGCTTCTTATTATATTGTGTGTATTTGTTTAGTGGCTTCTCTGGGCTATTTCAAAGAAGTCAACATGCAGCCTCTGATATTGCTCCTCAGAGGATACAGCACCCTCCAGAGAATCTCTTAGGGAAAAGTGGAGGCTCAGAGTGGGAAGCTGATCTCAGACAAAATTGTGATAACAATTTGAGTATTCAATTTGTTACACATTTTGTGATCAAATGGATAGGGCCCCACATTTGTGGTCAAGAGGCTTGTTTAGTAACAGTATTTCACAGGAACCAGAGAATTGATAAGACAGAGATTAAATCCTAATGTTGATGTGTTTCCTCACACATTTGCTTGGAGTGATACTAATGGACCAGACTAAGTGAAGCTGCACTTTCAACAGAATCTTATTTGTGCAAGGTGAAGGAAAAATGAGCACACAACTAGGAGAGACCTCTGGTTACACAAGTGCATGTTATGCTTCTATTATTGAAGACTACAAAGATGTAGCTAAGTTTCTACAAGGTGATCACTTTTCTTTTACATTAGAATTTCATGGTGGAAAACATTTAGAGGGAAGGATAGACAATGCCTCACATGTGGCTTCACAAAGGGGAATGAGTCATAAGTCATGTTTTTGAAATGTATATGTGTGGTGGATTAGAAGAGGGCTGAGGACTCTCAGAAGTGAAACATAAGCTGGGACAGCTGGGTGGCAATGAGTGGAATGATTTCTAACAACTGCAAGGAGTGGAATACTCTGGAAAGAGATCAATTTTAAAGTAATTTTAAGAGGGTGTCTATAAAATTCACTTGTATTCTCTGAGTTAGTCAGAATTTTGGTCATGAAAAAAGAAACTCCACTAGTTACTTTTTCAGAGATAAATATGTATATGAAATTGGTTAAGATATTGAAAGTTAAATATTGGTTAGGTATTGAAGGGCTGGCACGGCAAAATGGAAACACTGAAGCAACACCAAGATGAGAACTGCAGGAATCAGCTGCCATCCCTACATCTGCCCATCCCATAAAGAAGGGTGAGGGGGACCCTCAAAACCTAGAAACCTGAAGGAAGGGCCTCGGGGATCTGATCAGAGCTGGCATCCAGACCGGTAGGGTGGACGCTACTCAGATCAGCCTAGGACCTTTGACCAATGAAGCTAGTTCTGACAATGGCAGAAGAATCTGAAAACTAGAACAAACTATTTCTGGAAATAGGTGAAGCAGCACTGGTGGGGTGACACTGACAGGAATAGCACGCAAATAGAAAGGAACACATTCTTTCTTCCCTCTCTTGTCTTTCAGTTTTCCTCCAGTGCCCAAGGAATGGCAAAATTTAACAGGGAGCCAGATGGCAGTGAGAAATGTAATTTTCAGAACATCACCCCAGCGTCACAAAACCAACCAGGGAAGATGCGTTGGAACTGGGGGGCAATTGTTCAATCACTGACGCTCCCTTATTATTGGAACTGTGGTCATGATAATTACATTTTCAAAATTTTTATGGATTCAGATTTGGGTGGTTCCAGGATATGTTTATGGTCAGATAGGTCTCAAGATTACTACTAGCCATTAAAATTTTAAGGAGAAGTTAATGACCCTATATCCTGCATCTTTAACTGGAAAGGCAGATAAAACTCCTAAATATGGTATATTTAGTATGATATGATTACATTTTAGTATTTCCTCTCAGTGGCATTATATAATTGCTTATTTGGAAGGGTGTGTCATCAAAGGCAATGCTGGTTTTTCCTCTTAATGTTAGACTTCTTTCACAATATTTGTGCTTCCCTGTAGAAACAACTAGGTGAAATACAAGAGGACTTGGGCATGCAGGTTAGAGTGGATCTTTCCCCCCCAAAAGCCTAGAGAATACATCTGAATGCCTACAAAAAACTGCACATTGACACAGGGATTGTTGTATGACAGGATTTGCCAAGATACAGGACAGATACCACTGGTGGTTTATAGTAATATTTCAATAGTGGCAAGATGATACTTCAACCTGGGTGTTATTGGAGTCTTAGCAGGCACACAGTTCAATGTCAAAAGAATCATCTCTGAAGTCTGTACTTTCCTTCTTTATTTCTCCTCTATTGTCTACTTCCTTCCCTTGGATTATGCTGCCTTAATTCCCTGCAGCTTCCCTAATCCCTGCTGACCCTTCAACTTTTATTTCAGCAATCCCTCTTTAACTTCCTTGCTTTAATTCTTTTGGTTTCTCAACCTGGGCCTTCCCTCGCTTCCTTATTCCATCCATGTCCACTAGTTCCCAAACAACTGCCCTTTCTAATTCTTAGTACTGCCATTTCCCCATTGGTACCCTACTCCATGTGATTTCACACATCTTCTCCATTTTCAGAAGTCCATTCTTGTTTGTGACTCAGTATCTCTCTATCTCAGACTCACTATCCTCTAATAGCTTTTCTTTTTCTTCTTAATTATACAATTTTCTTCCCAACTTGTCTCTTCCAGAGGTGGATCAGATAACTTGGGTCAGACTATTTCTTTCCTTCTTCTTCTTCTTACCATCTTCTTTTTGGTTTGTGTCCAAGGTCTTTGGACCTAGATGGCCAGCCCCAGTACATTTGTCTCAGCTCAATTTTAACATCCCAAATCTCAGTCTGTTAACTGGGAGCAGATTTTTCATCTGGGGCTGTGGTTCTTTCTACTTTCGCATCTATTTTTTAAATTTTAAACTAAATTTCACCAACAATAAAAATGACTCTACAAAAAAGTTGTTAAATTAGGTGTGAAGGTGTGTGCAAAAGATTTATATTTGAATCATACTTTCATAGAAAGTTTTCAGATTATTAAAAGGAATGGGTGGGCTTTTTGCTACTTGAGACTTGCTCTAATAATAAAAAAACTTGATGCTTTTTCTGGTTCCACATAAGATTTCAGTTGAGGAAGTAATCTTTCAGAGAAAGGAAGATTATAGATCTTTGAAATAGTTGTTGATGGTATTTGGTTATGTTTAAATTTTTTCTGAATTTATTTCCAGGACAAGAAGGAGCCTGAAGCTTTGAGCCAGGTCTAGTGATTTGAAGATCTGTAAGGGACACAGTGAGGCAGCAGAAGTTTCTGGTGCCAAGAGTTACTGCAGAGATGGCACACACCTAGGCAATGCACATGGAGGGATGGATCCAGATGAGTTATCTCTGAGAAACATACAAGCAAGATAAAAGTGCTAGAACCCCAGGACACAGATCAAAGCAGGAAAGCTAAGGAAGTGGGAGGAGGTGCTATTAGAGAGGTACTCTGCAGTGCTGAAAGGTTGTAGCAGGCCTTGAACTTGGGCTACTGCCTTTCTAGTCTTCTTGTCAATGGAAAGAAGGTGCTAGGAGAGTGGGATCACCTATGAAGTGCCACAAAGCAACTTTGGTAATTACCAAAAGAAACAAACCCTTTAATAAAATCCTACTAAATGCTAGTAGTCCTTCTTACTCACTAATGATTTGCTGAATAAAACAATTCTTCATTTTTTAAGGATTCCAAGGTACCTTGCAGAGGTGGAGAGAATGGTGAGGCAGATGGCATGCTTGAGCTTATAGTATTGTGACCAATGCTATATTGGGCATGAAGTGATTCAACTGTAACCTCCTAAAAAACAAGGAATATCCAGCATTCAAAAGCCTTGTACAGGAAGTGCAATGGCACTGAACTGAGTTCTCAGCTGAAGCTATTGTAAAATCACACCTTCTTCCTCCTTTCCCCCATCTTCACCCAGACCAAATGCTCTGGGATAGTTTGATCCCTCTCTTTCAAGCCTCACCCTTACACCAAGGTTTCAGTTCAGAGAATTTGAAATTTTCATCTCTAGATTGTTATCAAATCAAAATAGAACTATTAACCCATGTTACTTAGGTTGTTTTGTCTTGTTTTGGCCTTCCATCATTATTTTCCCTAGAAAGCCTGCTTAAAGATACATTTGAAACTTTGACTTTTACCCTCACAGGTAAGTGGAATCTTTATTGGGCTTGGTCTCCCTCACACTACTAAGAGATATTATTTCACTCTCTTCTAGCATTCTATTTTGCAGATAAGAAGTCTGATGCTAATGAGATTCCTTTTCATTTATAGATAACTTGCTATGCTATATTTTTCTCTTTTTCATGGATTGCAAAATTATTTCCAGGATAGGTGTCTATTTTCATCTAACATGCCCATAAGACAATAAGCCCTTTTTTCCTTTGTTATTTTATATTGATTTTCCTTATGATCATCCAAGTCATTAATTTGGTTGTCAACAGTGATCATCCTTTCTGCCCAATTTATCTGAAAGAGTTTTTTTTGGAAATTATATTTTTTAGCTATGTTCCACTGTACCTAAGTGATATTATTATTTTTTCTCTTCCAATGACCATTGGTCCCTTTCTAAAGTTAATTGCTTGTACAATCTGTGCATTCTGGCTGATCCTTTGCTCTGGCTTCTGGACCCCTCCTACAGTTACCTTTGCTTGTTGGGCTTGCTGAGGCCCACCGCTGGTTGTTGGTGGATCCTCAGTGTCAGCCATTCCTCAGGAGGTAAAGGTTGTCATGTTCTTTCTCCATTTTTCCCTGCAGAGTTAGAGCAGGTTGGTCCTTTGTTCCCAACCTAAGCATCTGGGATTAACTCTTTATTCTCTATGTTCATTTTCCCTTGGTCTCAGCTCCCCTGTTCTCTCCTTAGGTTTTTAGAAGTATGTGGTTAGAGTCTGAATTGTTTCAGTGTCCACAAATTAGTATAGACTATATTCTTTTCAGAGTATGCTAGTTTATGACTTTGGATCACTGTACTAGATATGTATTGCTGCATTACAATATTTTCATAAATGTGGCAGCATAAAACAACACAGATTTATTTTCCTAATCTTGGGCAGGAACCTAGGTACAGCATCACTGGGTCCTTTGAAAGACCATAATCAAGTGTCCATTAAGGCTGGGTTTTCATTTGAGCTCATCTGCCACTTGTCTATTGGCAACATTCAGTTCCTCAAAGGCTGCCAAGTAGAAGGTTTGGTTTCTTGCTGTGTGGCTCCCTCTATAAAGCAGCTTCCACATGCTTACTTAAAGCCAGTGAGTAAGGGAAAGAATCTTTACTCTAGTCAGGCATTTCAATCTTATAGAGTATGATCATGTACATTCTGCTGCTTTGGCCAGACTCTATATGGCTAGAAGCAAGTCGCAGTCCTGGTCACACTCAAGGAAAGAGAATCACGCAAGGGCATTATGCCATGCATGGGGATCCTGGAAGCCAGCTTAGAGGCTGCCCACCATGGACATCTATCTTGAGCAGGAGAAAATCTACCCCATTTCTTCTGTTTGGGCTATCTTGGGTATTTGGAACCCTACATCTCATAGACCTAATGCCACTTAGGTTAGAAGAGTTATAAAGAATGGAGCTGATGTGGAGAGGAAGAAAGCTGCATCCTAGTAGCTATCTTCCCAGAATTCCTAGTCCTATCAACTTTGTTCATGGCACATCCATCCTCTGTCCCCTGTTACCTTCACTTTAGATCAGTTCACAAACACATTAGAATCAGGTCACTATAACAGCCTCCTTACTCATCTGCCTGCCAGAGGCTTAAAATAATTCAATTAATCTCTTACATTATTCGAATAAGTTTTCAAAAATCCGAAGTTAATATTGTCTTCTTCTCTTTTGAAATCATCAGGTGGTGTCTCTCTCTACTTTTAAGACAAAATCCAAATTCCCTCACAATAGTCACGCTTGATTTCATTTTTCCCAACTAGTCCTTCTCTGCTCTCCTATGCACTAGGATCTAGTCACAATAAGCTCTGTTCCTTTGTGTCCTTGGCTTTACCACTACTTCATGTCATTACCTCCAACCTTTATATGCTACTTTTCCTTCCTAAGATACTTTCTCTTTGCTTGGAAATTTTCCCTGATTTTTCATGTCACATTAAACTTTGATGATTGGAAGAAAACTTCCCTGACTCAGAAAGTCCAGTGGATGTCCTCCTCCTTATGTATGGACCTGCCTGTACTTCCTTTGTCATATAATTAAATCCATGTGTGATGGAGTTATTTTCTACAATTTGAGTTAACATGGTTTATTGATATGGTGATCTCTCTCACTAGACTGTAATTCTATAAGAGAAGGGTCTAATTTTATTTCTTCATAAACTAGGGCATTTTAATTTCAAGCAACAAATCAATTCAGACTAACTTAAGCAAAAAAAAAAAGTGTGTGCATTGTGGGGAGATGATCAAATGATCAAACAGCATGGACTAGCTAAAAACATCAAGAAAAAAATTCAGTAACCGTAGCAGAAAGAGTAAGTGACACAGTACCATATAAACTTGAATATAGAAATCAGTGAGCAGAATTAAGACCATGACATAGAAAAAAAAATCAGTGCTGTTCTTCATCCTTATATCACTCCATTCGCAATTTTAATTTACAGAGGAGAGTCCTATAGAATTGCTGAACCAGTTTGGGACACATATAAGTCCAGTAGAGGCCATTCTCTTCAAATCTACTTATGATAGGGAATATGCAATTCTCTGAACAAAACCAGAACACTGCTTTCAGTAATATGGGGCATGCATGAAGAATGGGGGCGGGGAGGAAAGAAAGAAAAAAGTAATATACCGCATCGAAGTATATTCACCCACATCTTTAGTAGGGATGCAATAAATATTAGTGAAATAGACAAATTACCAACTGAAGTGGTTGAGTTGTATTGCCAAGTAGCAGTTATAAAGGAAGATCTGGAAATCAATATGAGGATATTCTGATATATTTTATAAATTTTCTGAATATAAGTCAAACTGAACATATTGTCAAAAATGTCCATGTTTAAAAAAAGGTCCATGTTTGTTAGAAATTAGTAAAGTACTTAAGGGAATAACCTGGAGTTACTTTATGAGGTTTCAAATCTTGACTTCAGCACTTAGTAACAATGTGATCTTGGGAAATTATTGACCTCTATGATTCAGTATCCTTGGCTTCCAAAAGGAGATAGTAGTGCTTCTTTCCTCGTAAGGTCGTTGTAAAGGTTAGATGATATATTATACACAGGTGGTCTGGAATAGAGTTTGGTGCATATTAAGGTATGAGAATTTTAACTTCATACATCTTCATACTCACATTCATACATGTTCATAATCAACAAACCTCTCAGGTTGATGATAAAGAATCCCAGAATTTTTAAATAAACATACCCAAACAGTAACCAACCTAACTACTACAAGAGTTAAAATTCTTCATTGAACTCAAGTAAGAAGCTCTGCTGAAAGAATTCTGCTTTAATGAAACTTAACTTTCGTTTATATTATTTGTTATGATATCTAAAAATTTATGTGAAGAGATTATATAGTAGTGAACTCCCATCTATATTCCTGATACAGGAAAACACGCTATACTCTTAAATATCTCATTGGTAGGCTTACCACATCAAAAGAGAAATATTGATATCCATTAAAGACATGTTTTCTTAAAAAAAAAATAGACGAACAAAAAACCCTTTACTTCTTTGTCTAAATGCTCAGAATATATAGTTTCCTTGATAAGAAAAACCTAGATTAGACTGCAATAGAAACCCTTACTGGCAAAAAAAAAAAAAAAAATCTTCTCTGTTGAATTTACATTCTCTTTGGTAACATTCTACAAAGGTAATTAGCATTTCATTGGAACTTCTGAAACTCTGCAAGCTTAAGAAATTTTGATTGTTTATTTATTGAGTAGTTATCCTTTGGTATCTATTGCAAATTGGTTCTAGGATCCCCTAGAGATGTCCAAATGTGATCATGCTCAAATCCCTTATAACAAATAGCATGGAATTTGCCAATAACCTACATGTATCCTCCTATATACTTGAAATTATCTCTATATTACTAATAATACCTAATACAATGTGAATGCCATGTAAATCATTGTTATACTGTACTGTTTAGGGATCACAGAAAAATCTGTGCACATTCAGTACAGACACAATTATTTTTCCAGACATTTTTGACTCATGGTTGATCAAATTCACCAATGATGATCCCATGGACACACAGAGCAACTGTACTTAATTGAAAGTGCAATTATTGTTCTATACTTTCTGATTCATACCTAATTCCAAAGACAGGAACTTTTTTTTCTAGTTTAACGAGTACTATTAGATATTGTTTTTGAAGAAACGGCTGTAACTAATAGATGAATGTGTATACCAAAGCACATGTTTCTAACTTTTGTTGTTGTTGTTTTTTTTTTTACAACAGAAAACTTTTGTAAGAATCTGTATTGGCATCCCCATATGTTTGTCAGAGAAAAGGAGTGTTATGCTGATTGAAGTTGGAGCCTAGAACCCATAGCTCCTGAGTCCTCAATCTCTCCTTTGTTCAGACTCCCTTGCTTTCATCCCCTAGGCACTTGAACAGTACTAAGCAGATGACTGTGGGCAGTGCTGAAAAAGATCTCACCACGGAAAGCACTGGATTAGAGATACTGAGCTTCAAGATTAGAAAGCTCTGAGCTAGAGGGCTGCATTACAGCATGAAAATGAGCAACTCTAAGATATAATTTTTTTCTACAATTGCTATGAAAACTGTTATTTTAATAAAATTATGAAAAATTAAGATTTAAAGAAAAAATGAAATGAAGATTTATAAAAACCTAATAAAGACAGCTTCAGAAGTAAATGAAAAAGGGAAGGGTTATTGTGAAAATTGTACTTAGAAAATTTAGAAAAAATATTTTAGATCCTCACTTTATATGATATTTCAAAATAATTTTTAGATAAAGAATTTAATATGACAGATAAAATCATATTTGCCAATTTGATAGAGTGAAACTTATTGCTCTCCTAATATTATCATTTGGATTACCACTATGATTAGGCACTTTTTGTATGTTCATAGGGTATTTGCATTTAACTATTTGTAAATTACCTGCTCATTTCTTTTATTCTTCTATTCTTCTGGAATCTTAATTTTTATATTGATTTATGAGTGCTTTTATTATTAAAATATAATCCTTTTGTCCAAATTCTTTAAAAGTATATATTCCTGTTAGTGATGTCTCTTTTAATTTTGTAATATTATTATTATATAATTTAATTTTAATATCAATTTCATGTTGGAGCACAGTTTTCATCTTTCCATTTATTTGAATTGGTGTTTATTCCACTATTATGAGTTTTAATACAGTTTTGTTGTATTATTTTCTCAATATTTCCAGATATTTTAAAGAGGTATTTTCATTGCAAATTCTAACTGGTTTATTATTTGATTGAAAACGTACCTCTGTCTCACTTTTTTATCATTTTATTAATTACCTATATGCATTATCTCATTTAATTCTCAAAACAATATTATGCAAGTACTTTTATTAAACTCATTTTAAGTTAAATATTACAGTCCTACAAAGAAATAAATGCCTAATAAAAATGAATATTCATGTAAAGATCACATACTTAAGAAACAACATATATACCGTGAATCTGCTTCCTGGAATATTCACCTCACTGTCCACAGTTAACTTCTCTTTTGAATTTGGTCATTCTCATGCAAGTTCATGTATGTTCATGATATGGCTATAAAGCCATAAAAATGTGATTTTTTTCATCTTTAAATGTGTATATAAATTATTTCATGCTGTGCATGTCTATCTATATTTTTAATTTAATGTTTTCACATTTTTCTTTGTTGATACATTTATCTCTATTAAGTTCATTTGAGCTGCTTTATAATATTCTTTTAAGTAAGGCTATTGTATTTTATTCATAGTCTCTTGTTTATGAGCTTGTAGGTTACTATAAATCTGCACTATTGAAAATACTTGTAAACATTTGCACATGTGTCTCTTTGTGCCCAAGTTTTTCTATGATAGAGTATTGGGAATAGAATTGCTGAAATTCAGTATATTTGCATATCTTCAACTTTACTAGATATTGAAAAGTTGCTGTCCAATAATGACAAATTTACTTCCCATTAAAAGTTTGTGAGTTTCCATTTCTCCACAAATTTGGCAATCCTTGGAAGACCAAGAATTTGTCTTTCACCAATATGATGATCATGAATGAATATCACACCTTTAAAATTGTATCATCTCAATTTCTATTAAGGTTATACATCTTTTCAAATGCGTGTTTTATGTCTTTTTCCATCTATGTTCCTCTCCCATCTGTGAAATACCTTTAATCAGACATCCCCCCTTCTATTATACTAGATTCTTTATTCTTTATTGATTTCTAGTAGTATTGTCAGGATAAAAATTCTGTTTTAATTATATGCTGTTATGGTTTGGATGTGAAGTGTCCCCCAAAAGCTCATGTGTGAGACAATGCAAGAAGGTTCAGAAGAGAAATTATTGGGTTATAAGAACCTTAACACAATTAGTGAATTAATCCCATGATAGGGATTAACTGAGTGGTAACTGAAGTGGTGGGGTGTGGCTGGAGGAGGTGGGAGTTGGAGCATGGCTTTGGTTATATATTTGTAACTAACAAGTGGAGATAAAGTAGTGATCTGCTTCCTGATTACCATGTGAGCTGCTTCCTTCCACCACACTCTCCCATCATGATATTCTGCCTCACCTTGAGTCCCAGGGAATGCTGCCAGCCTTCTATGGACTGAGACCTCTGAAACTGTGAGCCCTCAAATAAACCTTTTTGCCTCTACAATTGTTCTGGTTGGGTCTTTTAGTTGCAGCAGTTAAATAGCTACTAAAACATATGCCCTGCAAGTATTTTTGGAATTTCTTTTGACATTTAGTTGTTTTGCATTTTAAAAAGGTAAAATTTATAATTTCACTTTCAGATTTCTGCTTTTGGTTTCTACTTTAGAAATTGTGACCACAAAATTCTGGAGTATCAAATATTATTTTAATGATTTTGATTTTTAAATTTTCTGTAATAAGCTTTTTTCTTCATTTATTGTATGTATTGGTGTGAGACAGGTAATAAATATTACTTTTACATCAGATAACTAACTTTCCTATCACTATTTATTTATCTGTTGACTTTATATATCACCTGTTATAAATGAAATATCTATATAGGTGTGGCTCTGCTTCTTGCCTTTATCTTAGGTTTTCTTGATATACTTATTTATCTTTGTACAAACAACACAAAAATAATTATTTGTTAAGTTATTTAGTTAGTCAGGAAAGGATGCAGCATGATTTCCTTTTGCAAAATTCTCAGTTTCTTGCCCTTTTGCTTTCCTTATGGATCTGTAGCATCAGTTTATCAATGTCTGTGAAAAATACCCAGATTTGACTTAAAATGTAATTTCACTGCATTTTTACTTTAAAATTTAGAAACAATTTACAGTTTCTTTAGACTGAATTTTTCCATTTGAGAAAATTTGTATCTTTTAAAATTTATCATGTTTTCTCCATAACTGTTGGTCTTAATCTTTGGTTATTGCCATTCTAAGATATCACATATCACATTGATTCATTTTACAAACATAAATTGATTATTAATTACATATCAACACAATTACTACTAATCTAAATACATCAGCAAAAAAATAAGAAGAAGAAAAGGAAACAAATAACAATTCCTTGAGGATACAAATGATATAATAATAAATTTTAAAAATTGAAGAGAACAAATGTGGGACAACAGAAAAATTTGAATATATGTCCAAAGCAGAGAGAAAAGAATATGTCAGGAAAAAAATATTTGAAAAAATAATAAACAAAGTCTTCACTAAGTTTATAAAAATTATACATTATAGTCTCAGGAAACTTGAACCTGAAGCAGTATCACAAAGAAGAAAACCATTCTGGAAGCCACCAATAAAGAAAATATCTTGAAAACAGCAAGAGAAAATGACACAGGACATTGGGAGAGAAAACTAACTTGAATGATCTCTGATATATTAAAAAGTGTGAGAGATAAGAAGAACAGCATGTTTAAATTTTTAAATAAAAAGGAAATGAAATTCTGTATCTACTAAACAGAATTTTCCCAGAATGAGCAAGAAATAAAAACATTTTCAAAGAAAGAAAACTACAAAAAGTTGTCACTAGCCCATCTGCACTGTAAGAACTGCTAGAGGAAGCTGCTCAGTACAAGGAAATGTGATACCAGACAAAAATTTGGATTTTTAGTAAGTACTAAAGAGCATCGAAAGTGATAATTACCTTGATAAATATAAAAGCCTGTTTTATTTTACATTTAGTTTCCTTAAAGCACATTAGACTGCTTAAAGCAAAAAATGTTACATTGTCTTGTGGGGTTTATTATGTATGTAAATGTTTTATATATGACAATTTAAGATAAACAATGTGAGTAGATAATAGGTCTATACAACTTCAAGGTTTCTATGTTTGTGTGACATAACATGATATGAATACTAGGTAGATTGAATGGATAAGAATATACATTTTAATTCTTATAATAACCACAACAGATGCAAAGAGGCACAATTAAAGAGTTAATAGATAAATCAAAAGAATTTTTAAAGATATTCTAGTAATCTGAATGGAGGCAGAAATCAGAAACAGGACCTCAAAGAGAAGACAAAAAGAAAACAAGTAATAAAATTGCAGACCCAAATCCAACCATATTAATAACTGCATTAAATTTTGATGTGCAAACTCTTCACTAAGCAGTAGAAATTGTCAAAATGCAGAAAAACAATCCAACTACATGTTTACGAGAATCACAAGATCAAAGCCAGCCTCAGCAAAAGCAAGGCACTAAAGCAACTCAGTGAGACTCTGTCTCTAAATAAAATACAAAACGGAGTTGGGGATGTGACTCAGTAGTCAAGTGCCTGAGTTCAATCCCCAGTACCTCCCTTCCCTCGCCAAAAAAATTAAAAGAAAAGAAAAGAAAGAAAAGAAAATGTGACATTTAACAGACAGAGGAGGCTTTGCATGGTCAAGAAGTAAAAATCAAACTAGTCTGGTAACTAGTTGAAGTGCTAAACCTGTTGCTGCTGTTGATAGTAATGAGATAACAGATCCCCATTCCTCAGTCATTGCGTACATAACTCTGTTCCTGTATCATTCACAAGTTCTTACCTGGCTGTTCCAAAAATTATAGAGAAGAAACCGCGTCCATTATCTGAAGAGGTGGGAGAGAGACCTGGAACTATTCCCAGGTCAAGTCAATATTCAATGATGGAGAGGTAAATTGTTCCAAAAAATTTTATTCGAATGTGGTAACTTGAATAAACACTCTTACATATAAAAGAATTAAAAGCCAGATATTACTAGAGATTTTCTTTTACTTTGAATTCAATTTGAGAGACTGTTTGTGAACACATACTCTATGACACGGTCTTTCGGATATACATATGAACAAGAAAAAAAACTGCCTTCAAGACAGCCAGCTATTCAAATAAGTAACTATATTATTTGTGATGAATGTGATTATGAATGTTTGTTTAAAGTGAATGGGGAAAAATGGGATGCTTTTATGGGGGAGGTAAGAAATACTGGAGAGACCTGCCGTTAGATGTGTCATGAAGGATGCTCCAGTACTCACATTAGGTGGATGAGGGAAAAAAAGTGGGTTAAAAGCAAATGTTTGAGCAGAGCATGCATACCCAGTGTGCAGGGAGCAGCCCAAAAGAGCTGTAACCCAGGATTGCACAAAGATTGAAGATGAGAGTGAGTGTTCAAGATGCTAAGGGATTTGGCATTCTAGAGACACATAATGCTTTTAAGTAGAGGAGCAACATAATCAGATCTGAGTTTTAAATGATATCTCTTGCAAACATGTGAAGGATCAGTGGATAATAAAGTAGATATTGAAGAGAGTGAAACAAGTATAGAGGCTTTGCTTATGATCTAAACAAAAAGTGAGTCCTGAGTTAAGGCATGAGAGTAGGGTGGGTATTTGAGAAATGTTTCTTAGCTAGGGTTAGCATGACAATTAAGAAAAGGGCGGGGCAAAAAGACAATGATTAGGAGCAATAGGGTGGACAGTATTGTTCTTGGCTGAAATAAGAAAGGAGGGAGATTACAGGAATGATCCACTTCCATTTTTTGGGGGGGGGTCAGGGAATTGAACCCAGGGGCACTTCACCACTGAGCCACATCCCCAGCCCTATTTTTATATTTTATTTAGAGACAGGGTCTCACTGAGTTGCTTAGGGCCTCGCTAAATTGCTGAGGCTGGCTTCGAACTTGCGATCCTCCTGCCTCAGCCTCCCAAGTGCTGGGATTACAGGCGCGCACCACTGTGCCTGGCTCCACTTCCATTTTAGATACATAGATTGTGAGATAATCACAGGATAAAGAGAGATATGTGATTAGGTGAAACATGATTTAGCATATCAGAGGTAGCCCATACCAGGAGGTACAGTTTGGGAGTCCTTTCCACATGGACATTGTTTGGAATCATTGAAGTACATAAAAAGGATATGAAAAGAGAGAGGGAAAGTGTTAAGGACAAAATCCTGGGAACACCAACACCTGAGGCAGATGAAAAGACATCAATAAACAAAAATAAATAAATAAAATAGTGAGAGGAAAATGAAATCTACTTTAGTATATATTTTTAAAGGAAGATATAAAAGAATAAGGATTATAGAAACAGAAATAAATACAAATGGCAATTTAACAGGAGAATAATGATTGACAGGGTGGCAGACAAAACTGTATTATTCAAATTCTTTTGCCAGAACTACCATTTAGCCACTTGAATAAAAAAAAATCAAATTGCAATTCTATCTCATGTTTTACACAAAAATTAAGTCCAGATGGATAAAAATTTTAAACTGATAAACACTGAAGAAATAGAAATTAGTTAAATGGAATATAGGTGCATGTTTCTTATAATCTTAGAGGAAATTTTTCATATAGAAACACAAAGAAAAACCAAAACCATAAGAACTAACAAAGTCAAAATGAAAAAGATGAAAGAAAAAACATGAAATGTGTATGAAGAAGACGTTATCATATATAAAGTCTCATAAATCAGTCTGGGAAAATAAAAGCAAATATTTTTTAAAAATAAGTCAGTAGTACCTAAGTCCATTCCAGAATCGGGGAAGAAGAAAGCACAACAGATGAGGCTGGTCACAAGGGAATGAAGACCATTCATGGTCACTGGAAAAATCGACATGTGGAAACACATCAAAGAGATCTAAGTGAGCAATATAAAACTCTTCTGGCTACAGAGTAAATCCCTTAAAGTTCAGTAGTGGTTCAAAGACGAGAATGGGGTACAGAAGTCACAGCTTTTTGTCTGATCCATTGAGGAAAGGTTAGCTCTAGTAAGTAAAGAAACTGCACCTGCAAGCAGGGACTATCCTGGGTAATTTGGGAGATGGTGCTCATGTTAGATTATAAAATCACACACCATTACAGCTCCTGTCCAATAGGTAACTCAGGGACCCAGAATGGTTTTCATCTTTTAGTACATTTGGAAAATGTACAAGATCAACACTGAAAGGGAATACAAGGATAGAAGATTGTGTGGTGTTGCTCTAAGGAGACTTGATCAAAATGTATTTCCCATTATTTCAGTTCACATTACATTGACCAAAACTAAGACTCATGGTGCCCAACCTAGCCCCAAATGGAAATAAGATAATCAAGCATCTAATATGCTCAGGAAGAGGAAATAGTTTGTTGATATGGCATGGTCTTACTCCTGGTCCATACTCTGGTCAACAGAAGAGCTGTCTCATTCTTCATCTCAAGTATCAAATAAATTCACGCCCATGCCCTGCCTAAAGGTAGGAACACAGTGACCCTCCATTCATTGGATCTTTGAATCCAGCATCTCTGTATTCTCTATCAAATCTTTATAGCTTTTCATGGTCAGGTGACCAATGAGTTCGAATGACAAGTTATCTGCTCACCATCTTATAAAATACAGGGTATCTACTAGAAAGATTTTGAGTTGGGAAGGGAAAAATAAGGAAAATACAACATTCAGTGCTCTTCATTGATTGTGAAACATCATGACACAGATGCTGTGAAGTCCTATACTTAAAGTAGATATGGAGTGGAGAGGAAATTTTCTAGATGAGACCTTGGTTTTACTCTCTGGAAGGAGTTACCTTGTCACTTCTTATATTAGCCCCTCTGTGCCCTCTTGAAGCCTCTTCCTTGACTTTGTTTTCCTTAGTTGCACGTGAAATGGAGAGTGTGCCTTCCTTGGAGGGGGTTTCAAAAGCTGCTTTCTACATGTAGGAATTCAAGAACTGATTTTACTATTTGAACTTAAAGATTTTTATCAAGAGTAGACTTGCAGTTTTTGTGATAATAGAATTCTCTCAAACACTGGTTCACTTCTAATCTATTTGCTTCAACCAGTTCCATGTAGCCTATAACCATACTAGAGTTATTTCTTAAAAATAACATTAAATTTCTTGCACATGGTTACTTTCTTGGCCCATGCCTCTCCCTGCTCAACTTAATGCTGGCTACCACTGGGTTCCCCAAGCAATTGGGAGCAAGTCTCATCCTTACTCTGATCTTTGTTCTGTCATTTTATTCATTTGGAAATTTTTTTATTATCCCTTGCTACTGAGTCCTTAGAACACAAGCTCTACAAGCAGTTAAGTTTTCCAACACTGAAAGAAATGGTGTTCTCAGTTCTCTTTCAATTGCTCGTAAGCTAATTCTTCCCTGAACTTATATCTTCTTTATTATAATTTGTGAATTGCTGCTAATAATAGACAATGGGGACTAGGGCTGAGAAGTATTTCAACATTTAACTAGAGATGAAAAGTAGGCATGCAAACTTCCTTCTAAGAGTGGACAATGATTTCTAGAAAATACTTTGTTGTATATTCAGCCTCACTAGCAGTTTCTTCATCAAATGCCATCTACACCAAAGCTGTATTTATATTTTTGGATTTTGTTGGAATAACAACCCACTTCATGGTAACAATTTCTGTAGTAGTACCATACAATAATGTAGTACAATAAATGTGGTAACATTTATTCCTTTAAACCATTCCAAAATCTTTAGTGATTTTAATAAAATATAGTTAACATTAATTATTAATACATAATAAAATAATAAAATTACTCTTTCCACATGAGAATCTTTCCTTCATTCCCCATTCAACCCATGGGGTTTGAACTGATAAAAGCAGAGAATGGGATACGATAAGTGCTTAAAAACAACAACAAAAAAACTAGTCTTTATTATTAATAGTACTACTATTACTACTAGACTCACAGAGTTACATTCCCAAACAACAGACAGAAGGTATTTCTTGGGCAAGAAAAAAACAATATTTTGAAAACTGTATTAAAAGAGAGATCCACAGCATGCTAATTTGCTAGAGTTTTGTAACATGGTACTGCAAATTGGGAGGCTTAAATTACAGCAATTTATTGTCTCATAATTCTGGAGGGTAAAAATGCAAGATATGGCACTGGCACGCTTGGTTCCTTCTTGGGGTTGTGAGGAAGGATCTGCCCCAGCTTTTCTGCTAGCTTCCGGTGTTTTGTTGGAAATCTTTGGTATTTTTTGACTTGTAAAAACATTATCCTAACTCTGCCTTCATCTTTACATGGTCTTCTCCCTCTGTGCATGTCTGTCTCTACATTTCCCCTCCTCAAAATAACACTAGCTAGGAACCAAGGGGCACAGCTAAAACTCCATCTCAGAAAACTAAGGCAGGAAGATTACAAGTTTGAAGCCAGCCTGAACAACTTAGCTAGACACTTGCCTTGCATTTATGATATTGGATCAATCTCCAGTATCACAAACACACACATACATGCATGCACACATACACATAAATGATACCAGTCATTTTGGATTAGTTCATATCCTAATGAAGTCACTGCAAGTTGATTACTTTTATAAAGAGTCTATCTCCAAACAAGGTGATGTTTGAAAGTACTGGGGATTAAGATTTCAATATACGATTTGGTTAAAATGCAATTCGACCCATAACACATAATATCTTAATAAAGAATATGCTCATTAAAATGTTTCTTACCTAAGTTATTATTTAGATCTTGGAGAACAGTTCTTGTCAATATTTTCTTGAACAGAATCCCAGAACTTACATTAGAGATCAAATGTGCATTCCTTACTCTTTATTGGGCAAAATTATGCTTAAATTAATTTGAATTATTGTATTGTACTGTGTTCAAAGAATCCTTCCATTGCTTCCTGTTTCCCTGAGATTGAGACCATCTATATTTTGTGCATTTAACAAATGATTTGCTGTGACAGAAAATAAAAACAACTATGTGATCCAAATAAAACTTTAAGATGTCTGTCTTACTAGTATGTTTTAATGAAACCAACTAGTACATATAATTATAATGCACCAATAATTCTTTTTTTCGAAAGGATGTCTTCTCTCTGTGCTTTACCTATGTAAAAGCTTTTGTTTTACCTAAAGTTCTCTATTGGGAAATCATTTCACATTGTTAAAAAAAGAAGCCTTACTCTAAATAAATATTTGAAAGTATAAGAATCAGAAAAATCATTGAAATATTTATTTAATTAAAATCAATATTGTCATCATTTTCAGTGTTTATTGATATTTTGTTCTGTTATTTACTAGAGTGTGGTGAACCTTCTTTATTATTTACCATGTGATGAACTATAAACCTGCAGTTCTGCTACAGAAAAAAATGAATGTATGTGTTAGGTCACAGATATTGCCAAATAAATATCTTGTAATCAGATAGTTTCATTGAAACTATAGAAGCACCCCCCATGTAGAAAAATAGTTGTGGATAAAGGTTGAGAGATATAGGTTTGTTTGTTTTTGCTCTAAACTACCCACTTGATTTTGTTTACTCTGACTAAAGTGTCATTATGAAGAAAAGCAAAAGCAATGTTGGCCTGAGGCCAAATGTCTACAAGTCAAAATTTAACACAACTCCCTTTAGCTCAGTTTTCTGTACTTCTCATCTTTTGATCACCTTCTTTCCCTGGAGCACAGTTATTACATATTGTCATCTTGTTTATGGCTGCAACTTGTCTTTGTATTGCCAGTCTTTTAAAGATGGGATAGCATATTACAAATACTCAGATAGCACATTTGGTTGAATAAAGGAATGAATGAATTCAATTAATGAATTATAGTGTGCCTACTTTGTAGCTCAATCAGCATTTCCTTTCCTTATTTTCATTCATTTCAGCGTTTCCAGTTCAAAAAGTTATAAAACATAAAGTTATAATTGCAATAATTAGCAGTATAAATGATTGGCACTCACAAAGTTATCCACTTTTACTTTAAATAAATTCTCTTTTGTAGCATTTTGGTCAAAATGGTTAGATACAATTAGACTGTCACCAGGTCTATTTTTTTGGCTAGTTGTCCAAGGCACTAAGCTGATCCTGAAAAGAATGACCAGGCACATAAGATATATGCACTATAGGTTTATTTCCTGATAGCAAGAGAAGATGAGAATTCACACCCTGGGATGGTACCTTATAAATGGAAGTCTGGGTTGTGTTATATTTCACTGGAAAGGGGATTTCTCCCTTCCCATTGAAAAAAATTGGAAACTCTTCAATTTCCTCAGATAGTGTCATTTAAGTAACATATGTTGATAAGTTAGGTTTTGATCAAAGAAAGTGATCATTGGGAAGTATCTTCCTGTTTTAGTCATCAACAGTGGACAGTTTCCTGCCAGTCTGGGAAAACAGAGGAACAGGATGTTGTGTGCCAACGTGACAGAGTAGATTTTTTTTTTTTTTAAACAGGAAAAGGGGGTTTAAAGGTTAAGTAAATAAAAACTGGTTTTAGAAAATGGTTGAAACAAAAACTATTATTGGTCATTTTTATTTAACTCTTGGTCTTCCAAAGGTTAAATTACCAGGGGGATAGGTAAGTGAGATTTTATAGTCATATAAACAGAAATATCTAGTTATGAATTAAATTATTTTTAATCTTCAATATTTTGAAAACTCCTTCTACCAAATATTCAAATATGCATCTATCTATATTATGGAAATCCTGAGGCACTACTCCACACTAGATTAAATATAGCTGCATTTTCTATAATGGCCAAAAACATGATAAAAGGTCAAGTTGTCTATACCCAGACATCTGGATTGGGAATTCTCAATGAAATTCATTCCAAAGACATGAACTACTTGGGTCTTTCCTCATATAGAGTTCGCCAACATATTCGAAAAGCAAAGGTAATAAGGAAAATACATTTCAACATTTGACAAACTGTCAACATTATCAAGAACATTTTAAAGGTCTTCCTAGTCGAGTAAGCATCACACAAATCAAATATTTACACAAAGTTCCTGCTTTTTAGAAAGTCACAGTCTAAGATATGGTTCTTAAAACTAACACTTAGAATTTCAGACATACCAAATTAGAACTTGAAAGAATACTAATGTGAAAAAAGAAGCTAAGTGATCATAAAATCCCCCAAGTGGGGCAGTTGTTTTCTGATTATCCCTCCAGTGCACTGTCCATTTGTTTGAGATTTTTAACTGTCCATTGTTATAAGAGCTTGAATGGTGTAAGGAAAACTCCATTGAGTTTCTCATCAAGCAGCATGTGGCTAGAATTCCAGCTTCTCCACTGTGGGAGCTTAAAAAATGCACTTACTTTTCTATTCTGAACCTTAATTCCATCACTAGGAAAATTCTTCTCTATACAGATGTGTGTAGGACCAAAGGCCCTGCTAATCACAAAACTACCACAGCTAGTCTTCATTTCCATTGAGAGATAGCAGTGCAGACCTGGTCTCTGGTGGGTTTCATCCAAGTACAGTCTTAAAAGAGGAACCTCTGGGGACTGGGTATCAGTAAAAACTAGTTTGTCAGTGACAGTTTCAAAGTGTTTTATGGTTCTCCAAGCCACTATGATAGTGCAACTAGTCAACATATATGTTAAGCCATATATATTAGGAGGAATGAAACTGATGAGGGATAAGGGTGAAAAATACAAATATTTGCTCTCTTACATTTTAAAATACTGTTGGTTTCCATCCAAAACCACTGCAACCCACTGGAGTTTTCATTTGTTTTGCCTTTTGAGTATAATATTAAGAGTTGATGCATTATCTTTAGTATCAGCCAAAAATGAAAGGAAAAAATAGGTAAAAGCTATAAGAAAACAAATGGAACTATTTTAGTTTAAAACACTTTTAAATTCAAAAGTTCTTAATTCTGTGTTTGCTTTGGCATTTGCTTTGTCATTACTGATGGTGATTCGTTGAGAATGCATATGGTAAATCAGTATCTATGGGAGTACTTTCACATCACTACATGTATTTTAAAAAATCCGAATCAGGGTTCACAAACTTGTAGCCTATAGTCTGATTGAGCCTACAGGTTTATCTTCTTTAGATAGTACAATACTTTATTTTAATTGCATTTAAATGCCTTTAACAAGGATATACTCTTCATGTCTCCATAGCACTAACCTATCTCTACATCTGACAGCTGGATATTCTTCTTTCTTCTTCCTCCTCCTCCTTTTTCTTCCTCCTCCTCCTCTTCTCTTCTTTCTCCTCCTCACCTCCTCTTTCCTCTTCCTCCTCTTCCTTGTCCTTCTCCTTCTTCTGACATTACTACATGGGTCCTAAAATTATTGAAATCTGCAGTCGCCAGAAGAAGTATTATTGCTATTTCTCCTTCCTCCAGAGAAACAAATACAATAACGGAAAACACATAAACATTAATGGCACAAAGGTGGTAGGAAGCCATTCAAATTATTTTTATGTATATTATTAAGCAATTTATAAAATGTGGAAGAACAGAAATACATTGCAGTATAAAGCAGAGTAAGAACATAGACCCCAAAAGCTAGGATTTTGAAAGGCAAAAAGAAAGTACCACCCTGTCTAGAAAGTCCCTTGGGTAGGAAATAAGATTGCTTTGGCTGAATGTATCAGAAATCCAAATACCATGCCTTAATAAACAGGTATTTCCTCCTCCCCGACAGAGTGGGAACTGCAATCAGTCCAGGGCTGTATACTGTTAAGTAAAATCTATCAGAGTTGGCCTTCTTATCATTGTTCTTAGGTTTGCAAAATGGCTCTATTATATCCAAGAATCATGATCTATTCCAGATATGAACATGTGGGAGGTGAAGAAGAAAATGTGTATTCTGGTTTTTGAGCAAAAACATTGCAGGTTTTTGTGAAGCTTCATCTGGTAGTTTTCAGTTTTGCATCTTATTAGCTTAAATCACATCACATTGGCCAAACCTAATCAGAAGGTCATCTCATGGATTTAGTACTAATTTGAACTGAAAATCTTGACTAAGATTAGGGTTCTGTTCCTATAAAACTAGTGGAGAAAAGACTTGGGGTAACCATTAAGAGTTAATACTTATTACTTTCTGCATGCCAAGTTTTTACATTTATAAACTCATTTAAAACAATTGTCCACAGTAGATAACAGTATATTTCCATTTTGAATAGAAGTAAACTGAACGAAGCACACAAAAATTTAATTAACTGCAAAAAAAAAATTTTACACAGCTAAGAGGTGGAAGAGCCAAGATTTGAACCCAGAATATCCATCTCTAGACACAATGATGATAATAACTTGTATATATGATACTGGAAAGATGTGCAAATTGAGAGATTGACTGGTACAAAGAGGGTGGCGGTGATGCCTCTTGTTAAACTGCACAAGTGAGTACTGAACTTCACCAGAGAGTAATAATCCTACTCCCTGCCCACATTGTCGCTCCTCCTCCTCCTCAGCCCATGTGACCAAGAATTAAAGAAAAAAGACTCATCTTTCTATAGCTTTGTATCAGTTAAGATACTTTCAACTTTGAGTAACAAAAACTCAAAGAAACTGTCTCAAACAATATGAAATCTTATTGGACAGAAGTCCAAAAGCATAGCAGATGCCAAGTCTTACATGATCAGGCTTCAGCTTTATTTGAATGCAGTTCTCTTCATCATGTACTTCTCTGTGGATTGACTTTATTTTAGGGGTAGCTTTCCATATTGTGAAAAGTGGAAGACAAAGCAAGTAAAGCAATATCTCTACTTTTCTTTTTCTGAAAGGAGAAAGAAAAGCATGATCCCGAAATTCTCTCTTAGGACAAAGAGGACTCTCTCCAATGCCTCTGGAAGTTCTTCTCTGATTCAGAATTGAGTCCTTTGTCAATTCCTAAACGAATCACTGAAAAGGGGGAATGAGATTTTATTACAGAAGTTGAAATAACCAAAATTCATTCCTATGGTATAGATTAGAGTAAATTTTCTTGAATTACAAGTGGTATGTGAGGGAGAGACAGTAGTCTCAATGAAGCCAGGCTTCTTCTTCTTCTTCTTCTTTTTTTAACTTCTCACTTATTTTATTTTATTATTTTTTTAATTATTATTTTTTGATTCATTGTACACAAATGGGGTACAACTTTCATTTCTCTGGTTGTACACAAGGTAGAGTCTCACCATTTGTATAATCATACATGTACATAGGATAATGATGTTTGTTTCATTCCCTTTCCTTTCCCCCGCCCCTCTCCATCCTTCATTTCCCTCTACACAATCCATCCTTCCTCCATTCTCCCTGACTCCCCCCCACATTATATATCAGAGAATATCATGCTAAGTGAAGCCAGGCTTCTATGGCAGGATGGGGGAGATGTTATTGCTGGGTTGAAATGAACAATGTTCAGTAGGACATAACTGCAAAATTTCAGACTAGCAATTTAATGAGAAAGTAAGGAATTAATATCAAAGTTTTATGACTAGAATGAGCAATACTGATAAGTAATACTGAAAGCCAGAAGACAATAAATAGAGTGATGCTTTTATAAATTTCTCAAGGGGAAATGTATTTTTAGACCTAGGATGGCATTCCCAACTAAACTATCAACAGAGGATAATAACAAAATGAATACATTTTCTCATACAATGTTTTATTTCATATGTTTCACTTCTGAGGAGGTTGAGTATACATACACTTGAGAAAAATGAAAGTGAAAAAAGTGAGAAAATTGTAGAATACAAAACATTCTGGAAAAAACTCAGGAATCAGCCCAAAAGAAAATATTTCTAGGCTAACTGATGAGCAGCTGGCAACAAAAACAATTAATTGTACAGGTAGGTGACAAGTCACATAAAGAATTTCCTCAAGGATGAGACTGAAATGAACCACATGCCAAGAACAGAAGGAGTAAGGGACTGTGTAATATTAGTGATATGGTCAAGAAAGTATGTGGTTCATCACAAAAAGAGGAAAGGAAGGCAAACTGGAATGTCATCATCAAATTGTACTCCATATATGCATGATTATAAAGTACCAATAAACATAAAGTAAAATTCATCTTCAAAAATCTTTATGTATGATTTATCAAAATGCATAAATACATTCTACTGTCATGTATAACTAATTATAACAAATAATAAATAATATAAAAGGAAAAAAAAGCAGGAAAAACCTGTTTAAAAAAGTGATGAGTTGATTACAAAGCAAACTAATCTGAACATGATTTTAACCAATCAATGGAATGCAAGGAAAGACACTTAGCCTTCTATAATTGGAGTAGGGCTCATATTATGAGTCTTAAAAGAAGGAAATAGGCTTTTAGACAAGTAGTTGTTTCTTCAACAGAGTATTTCATAATCATAATAAGATAATTATTGAGTATTCCTTTTCAACGTGAAGAATTAACGTGCAGACCTAAGATGATAGAAAATATGGCTGCAGAATAAATGTGTTATCAATATAAATGAGAAACTATGGACAGAAGTAGAAAAAGATAGAAGGGATAAGAAAACTTTAAAGATATAAATCTCTTCATTGTAGTGGGCAGAGATGCTTTCTAAATTTATTGCAACTATAGAATAGTGGTATTATAGAAGTGGTAAAATGTGGTTGCCTCTAAGTGGTGAGTTCTGAGAAGGAAAAAACTTAATTATATGCTCCCTGTATTAGTTCATTTTCAGTTGCTATAACAAAATACCTTGGGCTAAGTGCTTTAAAATATAAAGAGATTTATTTAACTCCTAGTTCTGGAGGTTCAAGAACATGCTGCTTGACTCTGCTTGAGTTTGGTCAACTCCTCATGACAGATGGTATCACAAAGGCAGGAGCATGTGTGACAGCAAAATATCATATGGAAAGACAGGATGAACAGATTGATACAGGGCCCAGGCCTGCTCTTTCTATAACAATCCACTCTCATGAGAACTAACTAGGGCCTGTGAGAACTACATTAATCCCTTCCAAATGATGACCCAATGACCTAATTACTTCCCACTAGGCTCCACCTTTTAAAGGTTCCACCATCTTAATATCACCACATTGAGGACCATGCTTCCAAAATATGAACCTTTAAGACAGATGCTAAAACCACATCCAAATGATGACATTCCCATTTTTTAACATATGAACATATCATTTTGATAATGTAAAAATATATAATGCAATTAATTTTTAGAAATAAAAAAGGGGTATACAAAGGAAAGGTGGTTGGAGCATCTTTGTATAACTGGTTCTATGAGTTTACCTTCCCTCCTAGAAATTTTGAAATGGCAGTAAAAGTTGTTTTTAAAAAGTAATTTAAACTCAAGGTGGAAGGAGAAAGGGAGAGAGAGAGAAGGGCAGGGCATGGAGTAGGCCAAATTAGTAAGCCATGAAAGAGGAATATGCAGTAATCCAAAGAATTTGGAATACAATGCAGGAGAAAATTGAGGGAACTCCCAGGATGATTATGAAAAGGAAATTTCAGTCACAGAGAGCAATTAGTTTAGCATGGAGCAGAAGGATGAGGGCTTCAAGGACATCCCCATAGGGGAAAAAGAACTCCGAAATGGATGTCTTTGAATGTGCTGATGTATCTGAATGCATTACACTGGCTAAGAATTTGATGCGAAATAGTGAAAGTGAATAGAAAATTGAGGAAATGACAAAGAAAATAATTTATATCTAGGAAAAACAGAATTAGTTTAAATGAAAATATAGTGGACTAAAACATAAATTTTTGATTTGATTAAAAATTTGGAAAAATGTGTGTTGGAAGCTCTTGCAGCTTTGTATTTCCATGTCAGATAGTCAACATAGTCAATAAAACCTAAACTAATAAAATTTTTAAACATAGTAAAGCATGTTATTTAGAAATGTAAGGTGAACAGTAGAAGAATCAGCTAAAAGAATTGATGATTATACCTCTGAGAACATGAATTATCATTGGGAAGCAGGGTAGAACACACTGCTAATTATAAGTTTTGAAAATCAACTTGAGCTTTAAATCTATCTACAAGTAGTTGTTTAATAAATTAAAATGAATATTTTAAAAGAATTATGTTAATGATGTTTTTCAATTTTCACTACCATACAAACTGAAAAAATGATATGATTATCCTTTTCAGTTACTTCAACATGATTTCACCATCAGCATGCCCTAGAATGGTTTTTCATGGTCCTATATTTTCACTTCATCCTAAATTCATTCCTTCTACATTATTTTAATGTACTTCAGCAAGTAGATAAGTAAAAATAAGCAATTCGATTAAGTCTATACACATAGGAAGTATTCTCAAAATCTGTTTAATTTCTTATTTTGCATTTAGGAATTTATGGCAAAAATTACGGATTAGAAAATAAAATTCTCCACAAAGTATAAACATCATTCATGCAAATTATAACAACATTCATAAAATTCATATGGAAGGTAATCTGCTAGATGGTTATTCAAATGTGGAAAAGTGAAGTTGAAAGTACAACCAAACATCTGGGGACAAAATGTACGTAATCAGGAGGGTTATGGGTGTGCATGTCAAGTGATTATATTGTCCTTGAGGAACTCTGACTTTGAAAATACTTTTTCCCTAGGAGTTACACCTGATTGAAGTGAATATTCAAAATTGGAAATTGACTGCATCTTGATTTTTCTCTGTTAAAATTGTAGATTTATTTACTTAATGTTAATAAGATTTTTTTGTTATTTTACAGTTGTACAGGAGAAAATGAAATGTTAATAAAAAAAGCTTTCATATAAACTTTCTAAAGGAAAGTAGAAAACATAGGAAGATTGATACTACTTAATGCAGATATGCAGTCAAATTGACCAAAGTCATAGATGGTTACCTTTTGGTTTAGTTTAGTCTTTTAGTTTGAATGCAACAGGAATCAACTAATACTTATTTAGGCCAAAAATAACCAAAAAAGAAAGGTGGGAAGAAATTGATGCTAAGAAAACATCAATATCTCAGTGACATCTAGGACAGAAGTTTGGAATAGCAGTTTCTGTTCTTACCTCAACTTCTCTTAGAATATTTGTGTTGCTTCTTTCTCTGTCTACTGTCAATCTTGTTTACACTATTCACATGGTAATAACCATGCCTCAATTCCAAAGGTTTTAGTTCTTACTATAAGCCACCAGCAATGGAAGGACTGAAACTCTAGATACTAACTCTAGTTTCCTAAGAAGAATTTTGAATGGTCATACCAGAGCTAACTATTCTCTTTGGTCCAAGCATTCCCTATAAGAATCTGTTTTTGTGTTGTACAAACATGGCTGCCTTTTCCTGTACCTGGGATTCTTTGGATGAGGATTGGGCATGGTAAGAAGCCCCAGATAAGACTGGATAATTCTGAACTCACTCTTTCTTTCCTTAGGACCTTCAGTGTGACCAGCACTGAGAGTATAACTCTTAAAAAGACGGATATGTTTCTCGCCCTCACAAACCTTACCAGCCAGGTAAGGGTGTTAAGATTGGAAAGGGGCTGGTGAAGACTGCATTTTATATATAACTAAATTTTCAGGGCAACAATGCAGCAAGTGATATTATGTAGACAAAAAGGTGTTATGAAAACAACTAAAAAGTGGTATCTCACTTTGACTAGGAGGTTAATAATGTCTTCTGTGAAAAATAACTATACTATGACTACAAAAATACAAAAGGGTTAGCCTAGTTAAATAGAGAAAGGTAAAATATAGTAGAACTAGTTGAGACTTCAACATTTATGTAGATACACAGATAATGCAGGTGGATCCAAAACAAAACAAAGTTGGAGTGTTGATGAGTGTTTTTGGTTTGGATTCTCCCAAAATCAGACTCTAAGACAAAGTAAGATTAAAAAGTATTCTATGTTAACACTGGATTCTTTTCATAAGGATAGACATTAGCAATTTCTTATTTGCATTCTCCCAGCGATGCAACCCCAGGGGTAAAATAGCCCCTCTTCCTCATTGGTTTTAGGAAAAATTCCCAGGGTGGACTTGCAGAGGAACAATTTGGAACATTGAGCCAATCGCTGTAGAGACAAATGGAATAGTTTGATTGGTCAGGGCTTGGAAAAGGCAACACTTGTTTCAGATGACTAAATAGTGGGTGAGAAGGAGGAGTTCTATAAAAGGTATCATGGCATTACTGCCAGAATAGGATTCTAGGCAGACAAAATTAACAGATGTTTCTAAAATGTAGGAGGCAATTCCTTTAATATTTATTTTATACTTGGTAAGAACATTATGCTTTACACAAACTTAGGAACTAAATACTGGTTTTTGTTTAATGGTTTATCTTATGATTCTCTTCTATCAGAGTAGTAACTTGGACCTAAAGGATGGGTACAAAGAGTAAGAACTTACATCATTCACATTTTAGTTTTCAGTATATTATAAACATTTACAAATAAAGAGAATAGTGTTTCTTAACCTATATTGGGTCATAAACTTTTTTCATACATTTTTTAAAATCTGGTGAATTCAGTAGACTCACTCCTAAGAAAATTATTTACACATACAAACTTCTTTTAAGAGATAGATAGTCTACATGAAGCTCAAGTTAACCCCCTGATCTAGATAGAATGAATCTTTTGGAAGTCCTCAATTCCTTTGCAAGTAAACAGTCTTTTTCCTAGTTATAAAATAGGAATGCCATTCAGATGAATTTGATTTTCATTTTTAAACTGCTGAAATTATAAAGATACACAAATATGAAACACTCTTTTCATGCTGTATTTTTGTTCAATTCAGTGTCACAATCTTAAATCAAGGCACATAAATTGTACTCAATTTCTGGTGAGGACACAGGGCAAAATTAAGACTTTCTGAAGCTTTTGGATATTATTTACTCCCCTAATAAAGAAGGCAGCTTGCTGTCTAATAAGATGTGGCCTCTGAGTTTGCTTTATCAATTTGTTGATCCCATGGAGGGGGAAGAAAAACACATTTTAAAAACAAATCCATGAGTAAGACATACATGAATGCAATCCATTCACTCGGAGAGTACATTTCTGTACCGTGCCAAATACAGTAAGAATTTTTGTAGAGAAATGTATTCCTTCTACCTTGCCTTCACTAAATAACACAACATTCAGGAATTAAATATATTTATGCCTGCAGGAAGCACTTTAGGGTTTCTCTGCCTTTTCTATAAACAATATTATAAACAACTGTAAAGAGGGGAAAAAGCTTAAATGCTAAACTTGGTAGGTTTGCCAGATAAAATAGAGGATACCCAGTTGAATTTGAATTTCAGATAAGCCACAATTATTACTTAGGATAAGTATGTATCAAATAGTGCATGGAAAATACTTATCCTAAAGAATTATTGTTGTTTATTTGAAATTCACGCTTATGCACCTTGTTTATTAGAAAAATATGGCAACCCCATAAGCTTGCAAATAAAATATCAATTTACTCAATTGTAAATAAAAACTTGATTTTGCATATTGAAACAGCTTTGGTACTGGCATTTCATTTCATTGTCAGGCATATGCTTTTTAGCTAAAAATAAGAATAAATACAACTAGGTTCTCATTGAAGTTGTAATTGAATACTTTGAGGTATTTTTTCTATAAACATACCTATTCACTTCTAAACAACTTTATGAAGAAAGCTATAGAGAGGTAGACATTCCTTTATTTCAGACTGATTTCAGATCAATTCTTTAAACATTTTAAAAATTATGATCAAAAGTTATATGTTTCCTGCTTTTAAGTTAACTAACATTTTTATGGGACTTGAAAGGATTTATTTTTGAAAGCAGAAACTTTTCAAAACACATCAATATGTAGACATTAAATCGGTGAGTCTAGAAAATGAATAATTCATTGTTAAGTAAATGAGAAATTATTTTGTGCTGTTACTTATACATTTGCACATTTATAGTTAAACACTAATTTGCGATACACAGGGTATTAGTTTTGAATTGTGGTTTTCAATATCACAGACACATTTGTTGCTGTGGTTTTGCAATATCATTCCCTGATGCTTTTCTCAATTGTGGTTTTCATAATCATTGTTTGATAGTCATGTAGCTGTGGTTTGGAGCTGCTATATCCATTTGGACAGAGATAATTGCTTATAGGTTTTGCTGTCTTTTTATTTTATAACCTTAGTGAGTTAAACTAGATAAAAGAAAAATTGAACCTTACATATCATCAATATTTTCATTAAACGTGATGTAAAAATACAAGGTGTAACAGTACTCCTTAGTTTATTTCATTCATATTGACTATAATTAATATCTATGTTTTTAATTTAGAAATATATTATTTCTATTAATGCATCTTGGTTATTTTAGAATCTTGCCTTAAAATTCCCTGACTTTTGCTCCTTTCAGCTTTTAAACTGAATATTTAGTTGAGCTTTGTTTCCCTTTTGCTTTGCATATTTAACCATTTCAAATGCCAAAAGAAACACTAACTATTATGTTATTTTAATTCCAATGGGTATTCCTTTTGGGTAACATAAAAAGTCAGCCAATTCTGTAAAGGATCTTTGAAAACCATAATGTACAATACAAGGATTCTAAGATTCTAAGCACACCAATTTAACTGTAATGAACTGAAAATGAAGGAGGTAAAAATCTGTACTTCTCTGTCTGCTTATTCATTCTACAACACAAGCACAAATAACCCTGCTTTTCATGGTACTTAAGACCTTAATTTGTTGGTTCTTCAGAGGAGGGACTTTGTCATTTAGTGCATTTTCTACTATAAGGGACCAGGTACTATATCCTTATAACCTCATATGGTACTAGTACTAATGATAATGTAATGAAATTCACAATTGGTCTTAAGCTTTGTGTTAAGATTCTCTCAGCCATACCACTCATGAGGCAACTCTTTACACCTTCCAGAAGACATCCTGATGTGTAATAAATGACACTGATTACAGTGCCTCTTACACACTGAGCATCCTGCATTATGCTCAATAAGCCCATAGTCTACGATGACCCCCAGACCCTTTTAGAGTATCAATTGGTGGAACTCACTTTAATGCTAGTCAACCAAAGGGGGACACAATTTCAGATCAGAATGAACAATTTCACAACCTCCTGGGGGGAAACTCAGCAGTATTTGGGGGAATACATGTTAACTGCAATGGAATTTATTAGTAAATACTAATTACATAACGCGGCCTGTTCCACTACCCTTTGGATAGAAGTCCCTTCCAGCCATCGGGCTGAATATCTTTAATAGTAAAGTGTATATCAAACTATGAGAAAGTAAGCGAACCTCATACAGCTTCACTTGGCCAATATAATAACTATGCAAATCATCTCAAAATTTGTTCTTTTGCCTTGCAGTTTCCAACATACCACACACACAATAATTGAATAAGAATGAAACAAAACTTTAGAAACTAAAGAACCATGAAATAGTTATTGGGTCTTACCTGCTTGGGAAATTATGGCAAGATCAAATCTTTTATTAGTCGCTCGGTGCTTCCCTGTGGCAGAAGAACTATGATAATTAAAGGTCATAGGGCAAGGTGGGACTGCTGAACTTCCACACACTTCCTCAAAAAGTGAGTATTCGTATTAGAGATGATAGTTTGCTTCCCACCTACAGCTAAACATCTAGCTAACGGTCTTCCTTTTTTGATGTGAGAGAAAAATATCTGCCTATCTCCCAGTTTCGACATTTTACTATTTAAAATGGAAACTCGAGGTGAGAAAGAGCACTTTGAAGACGCTGCTCAGCACCCCATCCATTCGGGTCAAGTGGGGGGATGGTCCGTATCCGCAGCGGTCTCCAGGGAACCCTGAGAGCAATGAAATGGTGTCCTGAGAGCGTGGGCAGACGAGAGGACTTAACTGGCCCCAAGACACAGAGTTGGCATTTGTGATCAGCTGGCTCTCGCTGAGGACTTTGCCAGTGGCCTAACCTTCCTGCCAAGAAGCTGGAAGGGCGGGGGACGGGGGTCCGGGGAGGGGGCGGCATAACTGGAAGCGCAAAGTTTATAGAGAGACTGAGATTTCTTTGTGCCCTGCTAGATGGGCGAGGCGTGAGAGAGGAGAGTTGGGGTCCCTCAGAAGAGGCTGTTGGAAGAAGTTGCTGGAAGGGGGGATGGGTACTCTGGCAGCTGCCCAGCGTTGACGCGGTGACAACTGCAGAAGGTGCCCCCCCCCGTGATCCAGGCCCCCCCCCCGCCAACTCCCACCCACCCCCACCCACGCCGCGATCCCCTGCACTCCACCCGACCGAGGCCAGGGCCCGAGTTTGCATCCGGACTGGCTTTGGATGCAGCCAATCCTTCTTTCGCTGATGGAATAGTCTCCCCTCCCCACGGCCTGGCGCGCCCCTCCCTCCCGCGCCTCGCCACCTCCCGCGGCAGAGCAAGAGCTGCGCGGCCCGGACCGGCGGCAGCGGCGCCCGAGTATCTGCCCCGCACGCCCGGCAGAGGGGAAGCGAGCGCGCTCCTCCTCAGCGCCCTCCGCCCCCTCTCGGCCCTCTCCTCTCTGCGCTCTCCTTTCCCTCCCTCTTCTCCCTTCTTTTCTTATTTTTCCTTCCTCTCTTCCTCCTTCTCTCTCTCCCTGACCATTCGCTTCTAGATTCCCATTCTCTCCCCCACCCCACCACTCTCCCCCTCTCCCCCTCCCCTCCTCCTTGTCACACTCTCTCTGCCCTCCTCTCGTCTTCTCATTTGCTTGTTCATCTCTAAACGTGGATCCGCCGCTCCCGGAGGAGCCCAGCACCGGATCCCGCGCTCCCAGAGCACCTGGAGTCCGGCGGGCGGCGGCCCGAGCCTGGCCAGCAGCGGCGGCGGCGGCGGCGGCGGCGGCGGGAGCGGCGGGAGCCCAGGGAGCGGCAGCCCGGACCGCGGGCACCGCAGGAGCCCCAGCGGCAGCGGCCGCCGCCGAGATGTCCCGGCGAAAGCAGAGCAAACCCCGGCAGATCAAACGTAAGTTTGCGCGCAGGGCCCGGAGTTGGTGGGATTATTTCTGAGGAGAGGGGCGCACGCGGCGGGAGAGGGGGAGGGGGTCTCTGGGAAATCCACTTCTCGTCCCCCGCATTTGTCAAACTTTGCTTGAGCAATGGGAGGGACAACTAGACAGTCACAGACAGACAGACGGCCAACCCGAGCGCCGGGCAAGAAGGAGGCTGCGAGGAACAGCCTTTCCTCGCTCCATTTAGCCTTCGCGCTCCCGGGTTTCTTTCTAATGCCGACCCCCGCACGCTGTGAGTCACCGCCGTTTTATCCTGGAGCGTGACAGGGCAGTCCCACTCATTTAGGCGCTTATTATTATTTTTGTTGTCATTATTGTTGCGACGGGGTGGTACTCTTGGGAACCACTCAACCAGGAGGAGAACCCTCAGAAAAGCGGGTGGAGACCTCGGGGCAAGGGAGGTAACTTCCCCAGGAGGTGGAAAATCGGAGTGTCTGGGACCCGATTCCAGGCGGTGCCAGAGCCACTTTAAACCCGAAGTGAAACAAAAAGTAGGTGTAAAAGTTCGCGCCCCTGCAACTGGCAGCCCTGAGCCTCCACCCTGCGGGCGCGGGACTGGTGGCGGGCAGGTCGTACCCGGAACTCCGAGTGGGTCGCGCTGGAGCCGCCGTGACATCCTGCAGAGCAGGGTTCACTTTGCGTTTGGCCCTAGAGGCGCGCGGAGTCCTGACTGGGAGGGGCCGCGGTCACTTCCCCGCGCGGAAGCTGAGTTCAAGGCAGTGGGCGCCCAGGAGAGCGCGTGGCCCAGTGCCCCCAGCCTCAGAGGACCTCGGTGGTGCTTTCACTGCCGGGCAAGAGACACCTGCTCCAAACACGCAAACTCACAGAGATCCACTGGGTCAACTTTCTTGGCTTGGGAAAAAATCCTGCAATAATGTTTTATAGGCCTGCGACATGTCTTCAACGCTTTGGCCGAAAAGAAGAAAAAGCCTTATTTATTTTTTTGCGAGTCGTGTGGTGTGCCTGTTTTTTTTTTTTCGTGTTGTTTAGAGTCTGGCAGCTAGTTTAAAACTAATTATCATGTAATTTTGGGATAGCGCTTTATTAGTACCCATTCCCCCTTGATTATTAACCACGCTCCTTCTTCTCCACACCCAAATGTCCAAAG